>JASVER010000038.1:5082862-5126371 GCA_030449065.1 Oceanodroma leucorhoa | reverse complement strand
CCGTCTCTGTACACGCTCCAGCACCTCAATGTCCTTCTTGTAGTGAGGGGCCCAAAACTGAACACAGTATTCGAGGTGCGGCCTCACCAGTGCCGAGTACAGGGGCACGATCACCTCCCTCTGCCTACTGGCCACACTATTCCTGATACAGGCCAGGATGCCGTTGGCTTTTGTGGTGACATAAACTGCGGGAATGTTGGAGACAGAATTACAACATAAATTTACAACATAAATTAGGTTTTAGGAGCACATTTGAAATTATTAATTAGTCAATTTTTTAAATATCCTTTTTATTATCCAAATGCATGCAACAGTTCTAAGATGGGCAAATGCCGATACTGCAAGAATAAATTTAGCGTGCACCAYTATGCTAATAAACAGTTATCCAAAACACAAGGCACAAGGGGGGTTGGATTTCAGGGTGGGTTTGTTGTTTGGGTTTTTTGTCAGATTTTCCTCTGGAAAGCTAGAGTAACCTTCCTGGGAGAAAAGAAGGCTTGCTTAGGAGCTTTTTCCAGGGAAAGCAGTACACATACACAAACCTACGCCAGCAAGCACACAGATACATACCCTACATTGCCTCAGCACCATTATGTACAGCTCCAGTGGAAGAAGGCCTGAGGAACAGTCTCTCACTGGGCATGTAAGGAAAGCAGGAATAGAAATAAATATTTGAATAAATAGTCGAAGTCTCACTGCTTAGCATGGATTTTCAAGCAGCTTATTTCCAAAGGCTTGTTACATGTTTGCATTATGATGTTTGACTTTCTTTTCTTGTCTCAGTCTTGAATCATGTTCGGTCTTTTCCCTCTGCCTCAATTTATTTGGTCCTTACATCCCTSCAGCTTGAGGCTTTTTTTGTAAACATCATAGTAAACTTAAATGTGGGAGCATCGATGACTTCACTTTATTATGCTTTTGGTGCTCAGCAATACTAATATAAACTTTTCTGCTTTTACATTTTGATCTCAATTGTTTAATCTTCTGTGTGTTTAAATTGGACATCAGCATGGCTGCAATCCTTAGCAGGCAATCCCATTCCTTCAGTGAGGGTGCCTATTTTGTATAAAACATGTGATACTAACATAATTTACAAGGTTTCTTAGCGTATACAACGAGACAGCTAGGATGCCATCTATGGTTTTTGCTGTAGCCGAYTATCTTATACAATAGCTACAACCAGATAAATGTCGCTTAAATGCCTCAAAGTGCATCTTTAGCATGGTGCAAGGCATTTGTATATATGCAGGATATACATCTAGTGTGTGCTTCACACTAGATGTATATCAGCAGGATATACATGTAGTGTGTGCTTCACTCTTGGCATGATACATTTTTGGATTTATAGCTGCACTCTAAATGAGCAAGAATTTCTGTATAGGTACTGCTGAATATATATAGGGATATCTTTTTTTACCATGCTGAATATATATAGGGATATCTTTTTTTACCATGTTCCACAGAAAAAAATTTTGCTAATATCCTGTATATCTTCATGTAGAGCTTCAAGAGCAAAAAAGGAATAATGTATATCTAAAAAACCTCACCAACACTGAAAGGCTCTGGAAAGCTGCAGCAGCACATAAATAAAGAGCAGCCCACCACTCTGTGCCAGCTACTACTTAGTTGGGAAACTATGCAATGATTAAACAATGAAATTAAACACATAGGACCTGGTACCTTTAAATATTTAAATGCCACTTTTCATAACAAATCATACTAATGCATAACTGTGAGTCTGACCTTGCTCTAGGACGGCCTATAACACTGCAAGGAAGACAGCTAACTTTGTGCATTCCTCTACATCTTCAGTTAAGATCTGTACTCTCACATAAAGGCAGGGCTCCTACAGGAGATCTTTATTATGAAACATCTTTGTTCATATGCATTTTTCAGGGATATAACTGTTATTTTTAAGTGAAAGGAGTCTGCTTTCATATAAGCATAAATCTGAGGCAAATCCATTGACCTCAGTAGTGCTACAGGAAAATGTGAGTCTGGTTTCTTGATGGCTGTTAYTTAAAAGTTTCCTCATAGCATTTTAATTACTACTTACATTACCTTGTTGAATAACTCCATAGGTTTCTTCAGTGAAGTTACCTCTCCCCTTCATCTGCCATTCAGGTAAACTTCATGGTGGAAGGTCCACTCGGATGTCCTCCAGTAAAGAGGGTTACAGGTAGGAGGAAACCTCCAGCAGGAGGAAACCTCTGTAGCAGAATATTGCTATGTGTTTCCAACAGAAGTTTATACTCCAAAAGGGGAGGGTCTGTAGAAGTCCGTTCTGTGGCATACTGAGCCATAGTTCTCAATTTTTTAGCAATTTGATTTATGTCAGCAAAGAGCTGGTTATAAGATGTTGGCTCCTCCTTGTTTCCATGTCAAAACTGTATTATAAGATGCATGTAAATACATTAAGTGCTTTCCTAAAATTAGTTTCCCTTGAAAGCAATTGCATGACTGTAACAGTATTGTGCAGTCATTGAGAGGGTAACTTGCTACTCTCTGTTTACAGCATACAGCGGAAAAAGAAGTGCCTTGTTAACAGCTAAGCTTACTTAACTAATAGGTTAAAACAGCAAGAAAAACGAGGTAACTTGGGATCTAACTCTGAATACTAGCTCGAGTTCAAATCGGCATTTTCCACAGATCTCAACTCCAGGTGCCAAGCAGAGCTAAACCAGACTTGCACTGTCACTGTCTTAGCCAGGGCTTTGTGTAGCAGAAGGGRGTGGGAAACAGCTCAGTCTGGGACTATGCTGCTCTAAAGGTCACTCTGCCTTGCACAGGCAGCCTGCAGCGATGTGAATTCCTGAGTCAAGATGGTCAGGAAATGTTTTTTAGCTGAAACTACCTTTGAAGCCATGTTTAAAACAAAAAAATCAATAGAAATGGATCATTCTCACAGAAGTCTCTTATCATGGGGGCATTTTCCCTTGGAGGGAATTTATCTTGATGGAAATTTTTTAACCAGTTTTAATCCTAAAAACATAGAATTTGTGGAACAGACATGCAATGGCCCTTGGGGATTATTATTGTAGCCCCACCTTGACACCTGCACATCTTCTGTTTGTTCAGGTTCTGCCCAAGGGGAAACATTTGCCCCTACATGCAAACCTAGGAGTGTAAAAGGATTTTCTATCACGGATGTTCTGTCTCACAATTCCAACTCATATTTTTGAAATCTGTCAAAGTATATACTTATGTATGCTAAGGCCCACTGACACATCAGCTTCAGCTTCATTCATTCTTTTTTAGTTATTCTTGTGGGATGCTTGTGTGTGTGTGTGCGTGTGTGTGTATCTAGCCCTACATCCATCCATCCATCCATCCATCCATCCATCCATCCATCCATCCATCCATTCTATCCACCTGTCTGTATCTTTTCCCTTTCATAAGATACATATATACATAGATTGAACAATCTTTTCACTTTCTGTTCACATCAACATGAAAAAAGTTATCCGCATATGTGG
The DNA here is from genome assembly GCA_030449065.1 of Oceanodroma leucorhoa. NCBI lineage: Eukaryota > Metazoa > Chordata > Aves > Procellariiformes > Oceanodroma > Oceanodroma leucorhoa. The sequence goes on along the minus strand of JASVER010000038.1, from coordinate 5,122,895 downwards.
ATAATACAGCTTTAGAGATGGCTAAGATATAGAAACAATTTTCAATTGTAAATGACTGGTATATATTATACTTAGTCCATAAAGGGCAGGACTAAGTACTATATCATGGAGATCACACGATGGCACTGAGAGTGGAGGCAGCAAGAGCAGTGGGGACATGTGTCAGCATGGCTCAGGCTGTGGTCCCCTTGCCCCCGGGCTGAGAGGTCATGTTCACATCTCATTTTCTGACGCTGTGGACAGAAGTCTGAACAATTAGTGGCTTCATCTCTCAAACACAATATTGACCTAGGGTTTCTGGAAGTTGAAGATTTCAGGGCATATTTTGGAAAGAAAAGGGGAATAACCCCAATGCCTTGGCTAACATCCCRGTCTTCAGCATAACTAGTATCAAAACAGAGTGTGATTAAAGCTAAGTGCATAATGGCTGCCACATTTGCCTCTGCAAGCAGGCGGCCTCCTGCAAACCGGCTTTTTATTCTTTCTTTCTGGTTCTTGTTAAAAGTCACAAACTCTCCTTAACTGCAGGACAAGCATTGTAAAATATGTTGGTCTGTTTTACAAAGATTATCTTGACTTATGAATATGTTTTCACTGCCAATTTTAAATTGATGTAATTTAAATACTTTCAGAAGATTTCCATTCCTCTTAAAGACAACAGTCTGTGGCCTGAACTTATTTTCTTCAAACTCAACACTGCTGCTCTGATAATCTCTGTAAAGCCAGAATGGTACTTACTGTTCAAAGATGGCAATTTTGAGTGAAATAAAAAGCTTTTCTCATTCATGTTGCTCTTGAAATTTGATGTAGCTAATGCTGGAGAAGCTTAAGAGGCCAAGTTTAGTTTGATTTTCAGAATTATACTCTCCCCCAAAATATGTGTTTAGAAAATTACTATGTTTTTGCTAACATGTTCTTAAGCACATAGGAGCTCAGACTGTGGCTCAGACAGTTCCCATGCTGATCACATATGCTTCGAACTTAGCGCATAAAGAAACTGCACTAGAAGCAAATGTCACGATAAAAAATTATCTTAAGTCATATAAAAATTCACTTTTCCAAGTGGTGAAGTTGGACTGCGGTAGCCATCTGGGGCAGTCAGCAGCAGCTCTGCAGCTCCTGGCTGGGSAGAAGAACACTCCCTGAGCTACCTACCAGCCTTGCCCTTGCAGGAATTAAATCTCAAAAAAGTAGGAAATGAATCATTAAAATGGCAGAAACTCGCGTTCCTAAAACGTAGGAAGTACAGAGGTGAAATACATCCACTTCTGAAACACAGCCTTAAATCTGCCCTGAGGCCTACCAGGCCAACGCTGCATGTACGAGCACGTTGCAGTTGCAGATGTACTTTGGAGAGAAACCATGTGAACATTGTAGTAAAGTACTTGTTTTAACACCTTCTCTTTGCTATGGCAGAGGTCAGCTTCTCAGACACAGYGAACAGGAGCTACGTATAGTTGGCTTATTTTCAAATACTTGGGGGGGTCATGTCGGCACAAGGACATTTACCTGCCGGGGTTACTTCTGGCACGCAACTGCCAGCATCGCAGTTTGGATAGATGGGGTGAACAGCCAAGTGCTTTTGCCCGTGGTGGCCTTCCCCGGGGAACCCTGCAGGGTGATATGCCCCGGCATCCTTCACCCCACCGCCTGCTGGGGTGCTGCCCCGGGGGRCAGCTTAGTGCTGTGCTGTGAGTCCGAAATCCCTTTTTTAGGTTTGTGATGGGACTTATGGGGAAAAGTTCTTGCATACCAGCCTACACGTCCTATAATCTTCTCTTCTGTCTTTTATTTAGCATTTCCTCTATAACATCCATATTCTTTTTCCCGCCACGGTTCATTCTTTTCATTAATTTGCATAGAAATACAGATGGTATGCAGGTCAATAGATGTTTTGGTATTCGAGATGTAGAGCATCAGTTTGTTTTGTTTTGTTTTGTTTTATTATTATTTGCAGAATTTCAACAATTAATAAAATGACTGGTTGTAAAGCAGTGAAAATAACTGGAGTACAATAAATTAGTTCGTGAATGTTAATGGCATTTAAATAACACCTACACTTGGTAAGGTAAAGCTACAGGGACTGCAAAACAATTTATGAGAAGTGAGGCTGAACTGTTGTATAAGCCTTGACGATCACCGGGAGGAGAGAGGCTATGGAAGGCAACTCTCTTGGAGAGTTCAGGCCCAGCCCTCCAACTTGGCATCCACTGAATGATGAGAGCTTTGATGGAGGAAAAAGAGATTACACTTACACTGCTGCAGACYATTATTTGGTTTTTCAGGAACTATGTGGAAGCTGGAAGATCTAAGGCATTTCATCCAAGACTGCAAAGCTACCAAGTCTGCATGGTATCGTGACCATGGGCAATATCAGGAAAGTAACAGAGGAACACAATGCAATTTGCTTCCCAAACTGTGCTTTAGAGGGAAGTAATATCACAACTTTGCCACCTACAGCCTCCTCTCTACTTTGCCAATGAAAGAAAAAGAACTAATTTGCCAGGGTTGTGAAAATGTTATTGGATCATTGGGGACATATCATTACTGTGAACACAACTGGTTGGGGAGATCCATGATAAGTCTTCAGAATGAAAGGATTTTTTTTAAGTTTTTGAAAGTCCTAAGGGGGGGCATCTTCCTAGACTGGCACATTCACATTGGTATTGTTGCCAGAATAACAGCTTCCTGAGGAACCACCTATTTTTCCTATTCATCATGGAGCCACTGGGATGCAAAGAAGGATGTGAGCATAGCTTCAACATTTTGCATTGCCATGCAACATGACTGTTTAATGTGTATGTGTAGACTGATGCTGGAAACGCCTCATAATTAGACTGTGTCTAAGTAAGCCAAAATATTCTTGTTGTGATATTTGAATGTTGCATTTTACAGAATATTTGTAAAACAAAAAGGAAAATGTTACCAGAAAAGGAGGTAGGGACAGAAATACCTCTGCTGATTTTGAACTGCCAGACACAAAGGCAATTATCAGAGCAGACTGTGGAGATGTGCACCTGAAGGAGGCCTTAAGGGTATGCTTTGACGTTATGTCAGAATCAGAGGAATATCTGCTTTGTGCTAATTTRTGTCATTGTAGTTGGCTTGCATATAGACTTTAAATGAACTGCTGATTTTAAATGAATATGTCAGTTTTGAGTCAAAGTAAATCATGATCTACATGAGAAATAGCAAACAGAGACATTTCTATGAAGATTTAAGCCATGAACAAAGAAAATTCAAGGTACTGACCATTCTTACATGAATCACAGATTAGAGTATCATTCCCCTTAGTGTACACTGTGGTCAAGTGAAAAGACCTGGTTTGGCCATAATATTTTACCGTGTGGCAGAAGATGGCTGTAACCTAGATCACAAAACCATCCGTACAGTACAGTAGCTCCTGGCAAGCAAGTTTTAGGTTGTTCTGCATCCTAATGCTTTGTAATACATTCTTCTGGTATTTGAAGGGCTGCAAAACATCTTGCATGCTTCCTGAACCACCTTCTGGTTCTTCTACCCTCTTCTACCCTGAAAAGATACTCCCTTCACTTCTTAGCTTCTGCACAGTCTGGACCAAGCTAGAGATCATGTCCTTCTTTTTTCTATTTCTTCTTTCTTCTGGTTAAGTTTCTATACTTGCTTTTCAAGTATAGCACAGGAAGGCCACTGAGAAGTATCTGATGAGCAAGGAGAAAACCGTAAATGAGAAAACTCTTTGAAGTATTCCATAAGGGTATTCTTAGAAGTATTTAATTTGCTTTAGATGGCTCATTCAGGACAGTTCAGCAAATCCCAGTATAATGAATACATGAAGGACATGACCAATGGACTGCTGGATGTCAACAGTGATGAGATAACTGACTATACTTGTGATTCTCACTGATATTTGGCTTGTCAGAGTGCCAAAGGGTCAGTGGAATAAACTGAAATGGATCAAGGACCTGTGCTAAGGGATATTTCAGAGGGATGATTCTGCCAGAGTTTCATTGTTATTCCTGGGGTTRTTCTGCAACCAAGCTTTTCACTGATTCTTCTCCACATGGACTGAGGAAGTTCAGGGCTTCTTTCCTGAGAAAGTTGAGGAGCTAGACTTCAAATGGCATTTTTTTCTTTAGATCTGCACCAAGTCATACATTTATGCTTTAGAGGTGGAAATACTGGGAAAGAGGCATTTTAAAAACACACTGGGAAGTATAATGGAGGGAAAGGGGGSCTTTGAGATGTAATCACTGTGACTTTGGGCCATGGAGTTCAAGTCAATAATATGAACAGTCCTAGTTGTAGGAACATAGGCATCGTTGGTGAAGGACTGCTTTCACTGAGGATTAATGCAGCATACAGACATGCACTAATGGAAAAGAATCAAAAGGAAATATATGTCAGCTAGTTTTATTTAATCAGCAAACATTTGAGATTTTACCAACCAGACTTCAGATTGCAACATGTAAGTAAATGCCAAACCAGGGGTAGTTCTACTGGTAAAATCATGGTGGCTAGACCTTGCCCACCTATGTTCAGCAGTAGCCACATCAGATTTGCTAAACGTTAGCAGTCTTCATCATTGTTCTGATGACATCTTGTAAAATATGTCAATCTTTACTCACCACCATACCACAGAAACTATAGTTATGCATGCAGACAGGCTGCTGACAATCAAATTGACAAGATATCTTTCTGCCTCTACTGTTTGCAGTCTACAGCCTACAGACTCTGGTACATTAATTCCATCTATCAGGAAACCTGTCTTCATATCTCACTTTATACAGCCACTGCTCAGGATGAGCCTTAAGGATCTCCTTCAACAGTGCAACTCAGAGAGAATTTTTTCCCTGCCTTTTTTTAGGTCGCTGAATGCCTGAGTGCCAAAGGACTGCTTTATGAAACAAGAAAAGGCAGAGTGTATCTCATGTCCCAGTTCAAAGAGTGGCCAGGCTGGAAGGTATCAGAAGGCTGAGCTAGAAGAGTGATTATGTCTGGCTTTCAGGGCAAATACGAAGTCCACACTAATTATCAGCAAAGACATACCAACATAATAGCAATTCTTGCAACCTTCGCTAATTTGAGTCTTCATCATTCAATAAAACAGATGTAATTCCACAAACCCATCTGGAATAGTTACTAAAATTTAAATCTGTGAAAGCCAGCTCAAATAATGGCCTTTTGTTTTTAAATTATTCTTCATCTCTGCTTATTATGAAACAGCAATTGCTGAATCATTTTGAGTCACTATCGCCATAACTCCATGGAAGCAATTGAGGCTTCTCTGCATTAACGGCATATATAATACCTCCTCAACAGTAGTTTCTTTTTAAGCAATTGTTTTTTTCTCAAATACTTTTTCCTTAACAGACCCCTCTGAAATACAACTCATCTTTGGAATGCTGGAAAGACTTTGTTACACCAAAGACACCAAAAATACTTCTCTAGCTCTTTCTAAAGAGAAACATCCAAATCTCTGCAGTGAGCAAGCACCTCTATGCACTATAGTCTAAAGCAGGATTTTCCTCTCCTGCCAGTTACTATAGTATTAATATTTTAACAGATTTAGGACACTAACTACCAGCAAAAAGGGTTATTACTCTTATCACACCTCCCTTGAACACCTCATACATATTATCTAAGGAAAATGTGGTAGAGAAAACTAGACTGTGATTCATTTTACAGCATCCCCAGTGCTTCTGAACACTCCTCAAATTATACTCATTACATGAATGCTGTTTCTAGCTAAACTTTGCCAGTCTGGGTTATCTTAGTTTATACCTGATTTTCTAAAACCTCAGAAATTTTACATGCTCTTTACAACTAACTCAAATTATTTTAAAATTAACTGTCTTTTGTGTGTGTCTTCCATTTTACTTTTGTTACTTTTCTTTAGAAGTTCTCAGTAAACTCAATTTTTTTGGTAAAAGCAGAGCTTTTGAGATAATACATTTTTAACCTGAATTTTCGAGCCTCTTCCCAAGGATTTAATAGACATGATAGCTTTGGTAAAGCAGTTATCAAATGTTACAGGGACTGCACAAAGACCAGGTGTTTTTGTTATTTACATTAAAATTTTAAAGTTACAGAAAAATAACTTTTATTAGTAGTCAAGTTAAATAACCTCTTTTAAATCATTCATCACTATGGCATTAACACATACTTTTGTTGCGAGACCTCTCTGTTCTGAGCTGGAAGAATCTATTTAAAGTGAGCTGGAGATTAAATGCTCTCATTGTCAGACCGAAAAGTTCATATCTTGGGACAGCAGCAAGTTGTTCTGAAACACTACAAATGTAAGAAGACTAAGGGTGATTTATTAGGAACATATTTAATGAAATACAAGTTTTTAGATTAGCATCGTTCACATATTCACAGTAACTTCTGTAATGTCTTATTTGCTTCTAAAAAATGAAAACAAGCATCTATCTTCAGTTCTTTAAAAGAAGACTGAATTCTTCCTGCATGTAAGACCCAGAATAGCTGGTTTGTATCTACAACACACAAATGAACGTCACATAACAAAATAAAGTGAAAAACTGCAATTCTCCAATTGTTTTCTAGTGTTCTAAATACAAGTTTTAGCAGGGCTGAAATAGCAGAGTGATGTAGTTCATCGCCCAGATGTGCAGTAATATTATGTGCATTTTAATTAAAGGCAATGGTCCTGACCCTGCTGGGGATTTGGTCACTGATTTACAGTGGAGCGGGAACAGTCTCAGTAAGCAGTCTTCAGTACCTAGAAGCTGCACCTCCAGCAGGGTTTTTGTTCAGAATAGTAGTGAGGTTTTTAAGTGAATGCTCTGATCGTCCCCACTCACTGTGTGTTGGCTTGGTTTGGTGCATACAAAAGATACTCTTTCTAGGGAAATGAAACTGTAACTTTCACTCCAAGGGTATACCTACTGCACTCCAAGCCTAATTAGGGCAGAAGGATTTTGAACATCATGTGTGGTAGGAACCATCCACAATATAAACCTAGAAATAGTTCAAGCATCACAGCAAATTTGATCTAAGGTAACATGCCCATACAGRCAGAACATAGATGTAGGACTCTGTGCCAGCCGTTTCCAGCCGCTGATCTGCTCCTGTTGTATTGAATTACTTGTTGATGTAGATGTGACCGTGGTGCTAACATACAGTAGTATGCAGCTGACTGCTGAGTATTGAATGGGGAGTCAGTTCTGTAACATCGCACATTTCCAAAACGGATCCACAAAGCATGGGATCAACAGTGAAAGCTGTGGAAATCCAAGAGCTGTAACTAAATTTGTGAATAATAATTACTTCTTATAGGTGGTTGCTCTGCGAGGTAAGTCTTATTTTGGATTCTGCTTCCTTTGCTCATATCAGTTGCATGTAGTCAATGAGACTATGCAGGCTGAGCTGTAATTGAAAGAGCTTGATTCACTGTCCAGCCAGGCGTGCAAGGACAATGTAACAGAAATGTTTAAAATTATTCCACCAGAAGCCCAGTCCTTTCATTCCACTTTGCACTTGCATTTTGTTGGTTTAAATGAGTGTGAAGTGGGGGATATTAATGCTGCCTGACTTCAGGCACCCATCTTAGGAGAGCAGTCTCCTTGGACTCCATAGTCACTGGAAAGAGAAAGAGCTTTCCAGAGGGCAACTCTGATCACCTAACTTTGAGGACCGAACTCAGATTGTGGAAACACTCTCTAACACATAGCAGAGAGAGTCATGCCTACTGTCAATAGAATTAGCACCTCTATAATGTAAAAGTGCATTAAAATAGTGAATTAATGCATTTTAATGCATTAAAAATTATGGAAAATCAATTATTTTTACACAGCATGGAATTTAAAATGAACATGGTTATTTCATGAGAAACCCATGCATTTCTTAAATTTGATGCAATAGAATTCTAGGTTGTAGAGCCAGAGGAAAATAATCCTGAAGTTTTGTAAAATTCTCCTTTTTAAACTACTTCATAAACAGCAAACAGAAGAGCACTTGCTTCAAAAAGAAAAAACCTGCCAGACCTTCCAGCAAGGTTAATACATGATTATCATCTGTTTACTGGGACATGATAAAGTCATCTGAAAAACACAAAGCACTGGAAACCACATTTGCTTTGGATATATATCCTAAACATGATGTAAGATATGACATTACCTTTTTCATTTCCTTATTTAATGTGCAAGAAATATGAAAATTATTTGAAGTTGTTGCTCCTTTTTTTCCTGGGATAAATGAAGATCACTGTCAAAAAATCCAGAAGATAAGTTACTGTGAGTGCATTTTACAATCTTAGGTATGTCACTGGAAGAAGAAAATTCTGTTTGAGGAAGATATCTGACAGAAAGAAGCAAATGCGGATAATTCAGCATGCAGGCTAATTCCCTTTACTTAGACTTTCTCATGTACATTTATAGTTATGTAAGAATATCCCATCCTGAAAAACCCATCTCATTGCTGACAGTAATTAGTCTTACTAATAGTTTATAAGTCTAAAGGCAAGCTGGGAATGAACTGGTGCACTGCCTAAATGGCAAAGGCCAAAAGCTTTTTGTTTTTGAAGGACCAAAAGCTGGCATAATGTCAAATGGCACTTTGGCAGAAGCCCAGCTTCTCGCATGTATATGTGAGCTTCACAGCTTTCCAGCTAGAAGCAGATGCACCACGGGTAAAAGACTCGTATCCAGTTCTGTTGCACTGCACCAGAGCAATAGGTGCTAGAGACATAATTGTTGTTGTATTCTTTAGTTAGATTAATATAAATATCATAGTTTATATATCATTAATCTCCAGGGAGTCATTTCACAGGCGCTGTGCAAAGATGTACATACCTCTGCAGCAAAACGTTTTATTATAATGATTGACACACATGCCAGAAAGCTAACCCATCCTCTTGCACCACCTTCAGCCCTACGGGTACTGAAATGCCCAGTTCCACTGTTTATTACATCCTTTCATCCCCTTAAAAATTAAGGCTCCTGCTTATATTGAAGTAGAGGCCTTAATAAGTATATGCTTACTTAATAAGTGTACATGTAAGCATATGCATACCTACTAGGCCTTACAGGTTTCAATGGGACCGGTTACGTGATTGCACCTCATTATATTGATTAATATTGTGTGGAAACAAATGTTCCACATATTTCTTTACAGTCCTGCTCTAACTTCATTAAAATTAATAAATGCAGTCCCTTCTAGGTACGACTATGTAATGACTAGCCAAAGAAGATGACTCTTCCCTCAAGCAGCCAGTCATTGGGTGCTGTGCCCTAGGGAAGTGGACCTGGCTTCCAAAACAGGCGCTATAGCCAGCAGACAGATGTCATTAGATGTTGGTAGATAGGTGTGTGCACAAAAGATGTCCTGGGAACAAGTGCGGTGGCTTGGACTCTGTTCTCTGCCTTGCCTTTAGGCCTGGTCTCGGTTGTTGTCTTTGGTTTCACCGTTCAGGATCCAGTTCGCATCTGCCGCCTGTTGAGTCGTAGTTCTGGCCCAGGCCATCTGTCTTTGCTGCTGCTCTGTCTGCTCCCTCTTCTGGACCCACCTCATGAATTGCACTCCCTAGCTTCCTGGCTCCATCGGAAGTTTAGCTATGCTCTTGTCAAGGTGCKTGCAAGCTCCCTGGCTTCTTGGTGCCAAACCCTACCTCCAACCATATACTTGCCTCRCTCTGTTAGGCTAATGAGTATTATATGTCTCTGGTTCTTGATTTCAGATTGCCTTAATTACATCACATGGCCCCTGCCTCCACCCAGACTCCAGCCCGGGGCCTCACTATGAGGCTTGCAACACCCATGTCCCGTCATAACAGTCTACGCCGACAGGTGCAGACAGACAGCAGCCTGTTTCACTAGTGYTCCGAGCTGGGCAGAAACAAGCTAGCTTTGGTCTAGGAGCCGTACACCTACATTACCTGAAAGGAAGAGCTCTTTTATTTCCAGACGAGATACACAGCCAGCTTGGAGCACAGACAAACAGAATCCACCTCTCTCTATACTTGCTCAGTTAGACATACTGTGTAAATCTATACTAACTTTTAGGGTACAGAGTAAATTTAAATGCTAAACAGAGACAGACTGTGTAGATGTCTCAAATGTTTGCCCAGATGTTGAGCAGCATCCCTCGTGACACACAGGTAGACAGAAATCTACCATGTGGGGTCAGAGGGGACCAAGGCAGAAAGATTTCTACTAAGTTTTCTAAAAGTTGGTTTTAGCTTGCCTGAGAACATTATCTATGTTCACYATGCCATTCAGGTGAAGCATAGCAGCTGTATTTCATTACATTTGTGTATCAACCAAATTCTAGTCTCAAGCACACTTTTGTGAATTAGGTGTGTCTGTTTCAGTAGAGTTASTCTGGACTTTCTCAAAATATGTATTTCTATAAGTGAAACCCAAATCTTAAACCTGAAGTACTAAAATTTGAAGTTCAGGCCTTTATCCAGTGTAGTTACAGTAAGTTTATGCCAGCTGCTGATTTGATCCTGTGTAACTTCCATGCCAGATGAAACGTCAACAGATGTAGAAGGTGCCAGAAAGATGTGGTTGAGCTAACTTAAAACTAACTAGCTTGGCTACTGGTAGTAACGTACCCAGAGCTGCCTAAACCTCAAGTGTAAACTAAGGCTAGATTTAATTTAGACTACCAGAATTTTGCAGTTTAGGCTGAGCTCTATGCTTGCATAGCTTGTACACAAGCCAGGTAACACAAACCTAACAAACCCACTGTACACTGGAATCATTAAAGCAAATATTGAATCTAAGTGGTGCCTATTTTATGGCAGTTTTAAAAGCAAATGAAGCATTTATTAACTTCCAATTGTTTCTAATACCCTAGTACCTCAATGGGCCTGCTCATAAGTACGGTACAATGTGAGAAACAGTGGCAGGATCTGACCATAAATGCTTTCAGGCATGTGATAGAGACAGAGACTTTTGTGCTTTTGTTTCTAAGTAACTGCCTGGTTTTGTTTAACTATGTTTTGATTATGGTATGGAGCTCCTTTAATACTGTATGGGCAAGCAGCATGCTTTATGTTATATTTAGCTTTATCTCTCTATGTATGAGGACCGCGTGGGCTAAATGCTTCTTTGAGGCCTGATCCTCATCACCTTACTAGAGCTAAAGTGTGAATCTGTGGGAACATTATATAACAGGGGAATGTGATTCCAGATCTGCTATAATATGTTTAACCTGAATAAACAGTTGGACTGGAAATTGTCTGTGTGCTGTATAACCCCATTGTAAGTTAACACATAATTAAATTTCAGTTTTTGGAACTTRTACTGGAAATCATTTACTTGCGTAAGTAACTCCAGTGGGATTCAGTGTGATATGAGTGGGAGCAAACTCACTAAAACAAGTAGGAGTTCCTAAATGGAGCCTTGACTGTTTTAAATAAAAATAAATTAATGCACCTAGACATTCTCTAGACAGAGCAAGTGTCTAATGTGACCTGTGTATGTATCACCTATACAATTATTACACTTCTAGAAGAAATTGTCATTAAAACTACTGCATATATTTTGGGTATAAAATATTAAGAAATGTGTTTTCCTTTGTGCTTACTGCTGCTGCAGAGAAGCGTGAGTGTTATGGTGATTGTATGCAGGATATGGTTGCAGGATATTCCTGTTTTGTGCGGGGAACTGCCTGGTGTCTCTTTGAAAGTAAGGATCTTCTGAAATATGCAATGCAGAAAAGCACTGACACAGATTTTGAATTTTAAGTATGGATTAGCTATTTTTTACAGAAAGAAGACATTGGAATGATACTTTAAGCTATTAATTTTTTACACTGTTTCTTTTTCTATAGTAGTTATGCCTCTTCTCCAATCTTATCTAAAAGCAAAGTGATGAGAGTGTAGGGCCAGATCCTTCTCCTTTTGAAGTAATTGTTTGCCATTTATTTTCCTGGGAGTAACACTGTGATTTTATCAAGATCATAAGATTTAATATTATACACAATTTCAAAATTATGCTAAACCTAAGTTTTTTAAATATAGGAGCCCGCAGAACTGTAACACAGGCATTTTAGCACAGAAATTGCTTTAGTGTTTTCTAAAACACAAGAATGTTTGTGTTTTTTTCAGAGCACACCTTGCTCAATCAAAACTCGCACTGCAAAGGAAGCTGCAGCTTTGGGTGCTTTATCTCCAGCAGACTTTTTTATCTTTATTAAGGCTTTAATATAAATATTTTAAATCTTGAATTGTGAACACTGGGAGTGGAAAGATTCTAATTAATGTGATCAAAATTCTTTATTCAGCTCTTGAGGTTTAAATACAAACCGAGGTCAGAAATGCAAAATTAAGAACTTTGAGTTATTTATCCCATGTAAAACCAAGATTCAGATGCATAATCAGACATGTTCCAACTTCCTATTCATTATTCTACTTATCAGCCCACAGTCCTAAATAAGTAATCAAAATGTTAATAATCAAAATAATCAAAACAATTAAATTTTAAAATTGTATCTTTAAACTATAATTATATACACAAGTAGAAAGTTAATTTTACTGTAATTAATCTAATTCAAATAATGTAATTTCACATCTATCTATCTATCCACCCATTTGTCTTAAAATAAGTGTAATGTAGAACTTTTCTAGGACCAGCCTCTACTTTCTTGAGCCAGTTCCATTAGAGGGAGAGAGCAAGAAAATACAGATAAATAAAAACAAAAATCAAGGAATGCTTAATGCAACCTGGAGCCAAGTGTCTGATCTCAGCAAAATCACTGTTTTAGATCTCAGTTAGTGCTTGAAGTAAAAGTGTACCGTGACTGTTTCATAATCATGAAGAAGTAGCTATACCAGTGTTGCACGCAGGGAAGTGGCCACGACCCAAGCGTGCCCGGGAGGAAGGGGCAGGTGGACATGGGAGACGAACGTCAGCGTTGCCTGGTTGTGGCTGGGGGGTGAGTTTCAGCTGGGGTCCTGGCTTGCTTCTTGCCGCTGTTGCTGTACTCCCAGGACTGAGCGTGTGCCAAATGTGTCCTCTCAAGATTGTCGCTTTTTAAAATGAAGACTGCCAAGAATGAGAAAGTTATTTTTATTATTTAATATGAAAATGATCTAGCCCTCCGCTCACTACTGTGTTTGCACAGAATCCTATTTGCTAGCTGCCACGTGGAAACAAACAGAAAGTGAAACGAAGACAGATAGATTACCTCCACGGAGAAGACAAAATGGTGGGTAAAGGAGCATGGGGAAATAACTTGGCAGTGCTCGCTTGCCTTACTCTAGCTAGCAGATTTATTTTCCACAAACCAGAATCCAGGTCCAAAGGAGACCAAACCATTAAAGGAACCTTCCCAGAGAGGAAATATAATGACTTAATGGTCACAGCTAGAACTACGGGTGAGATTTCATGGGATGGTTGAGCCTATGTAACTTCTCCCTGCTTCTGAGGAGAGTGACTCTGTCCTTCCTCAGGCCTGGCCACGCACTCCCATCCCTTTTGGAAGCCTCCTGTCACCCTTTGATGAGTCTGCTCAGTTTGCTAGACCAGCAGAAAGCCAAGCCAAGAAGTAAATAGTCTGCCAGTGTAGACGACTCACTCAGGTGTCAAAGGAACACCAAAACCTGGGGAAAGGCTGGGAATGGTGTCTGTGCACCCAGGGGTAGGGAATGGGCAGTACAAAGAAAGGAGGACTGGCCCTTTCTGTGGCAGTAACCTGTCTGAATGTCTCCGTTATCTAGTGAAACCTCAGCCTAGGTCTCTGAGAAAATGCTGGAAGAGTTACCTTTCTCTCAGGCAAAGAGGAGGCTTTGTCATAAATCCAAAATATTTAGGGAAAGAAAAAATTCTGGCTAAGATCTAGAGGTTACAGCCTTTTTCTCATCTTACACTAAGTGACTAAATAATGCTTTGGTGGGAAGAAGCTGGTTTTGAGTTACTTTAAGCATCTGCTAAAGGAAAAGGATTTTTATGGGTCCCTTCTCAATGGGGCCTTTTGAGTTATCGTGAAGACTGAACGGGGGAGTTGCAGGCCAGCAAGCCAATTTAGGAATGATTAGGAAATGTGATTTCATCAGATGAGGGTTGAAAGTCATAAGCCTGGCAAGCCAGAAGCCATTTAAGAAGATTCTGAAGTGTATATCTCTGTGCATTCATGATATAGACATTAAAGCTTCTGGAGTACCTTAGCGTTACATTAGTGGTTGCTGCAGATGAATGTTGCCTCAGATTAATTGTCTCAGTTAAGTCACTCTTCTTTTGAACTGACAGGATGAAGCAATTCAATTTCTTTATGGCCTTGTGCTAAGGAACAATAGGAGGCCACCAAAGGAGTCACTTGATCGTTTGGGATGAAGTCTGATCAGTTAAGCTGTAGCCTGAGGAGTTACCTACGGAAGTAGTAACTTTCCGTGGCRAACACAGGGCTAGTAACAAATACCGGTGGCAGAAAAGCAATAGCGGAAGCATTTATTAGGACACTGAACTACTAGAAAAAGTGATTTCTGAGCAAGGGAACTGCTTTCAGTTGCTTATTTTTGTTGTATTCAGGGAAACAGGTCTTTATGAATATTCTTATAAGTAAACATCGCTATACTCTATCAGCCAGTTCTTTTTAAAAAAACACTTGGTTTTCCTTTTAATGGCTCTCTGAATAGGCTAAAGGATGACATTATTTTTGTCAGTGATATAGATGTGTTACTTATGTTACTACATTGCTAAGACTAAACATGATGTGAGCGCGCAGTTATGTCATATGCTCTGCTGGCTCATAAAAATAGAGCCYGTAGGCACCATGAGCAGCAGGGCATACTCCTAGATGCCCAAAATCCAAGCCAAGCCAATTGTTCAGCCACACAGAGATTTTAGTATTTTTAAACCCCAAGTTAGAGAAAGGACACTTTCATATACCAAAACAAATATTTAAAAAGGAAATTCATATACCTTCTGGTAGCAGAAAGGCAGAAATCTAAGTGTCACGGCTGTCAATGACCCCTGAGCGTGTGTATTTGCATTGTGAGTGAGAAGCTGGAACAGGATGTCTTTCATTTCTTGTTGTTAAATTGTCCTCCTGCTGCCGTGGAAGTATGTTTCTCAGCTGTGATATGTTCAGAATGCAGCTCACAGGGAACATCTTGCATGCATTTCAGAGGGACAGGTCATTCCCTTCCCCCTCAGTATTTAAATCGTGCGTTTCAACAGTACAGCTCCTTGACTCGAGCCACACACAATAGTGGAAAAGAAACACTTTACCTGCAGAAACATTGAACAGAGGTTCATAAAAACTACTGTAAGATTATGTGGCCTTTTGGACATCAGAATGAAGCGAAGATACTTTTTCTCAACAGCAGGAGGCCAAAATGGACAACTGTCATGGCAGAGTGTCTAACACCATGTCTACATCCATATATATGCAGCATTCCCAAGACTGCAGAGACTGAAGAGAAACAGAGCGCCTATATTTCTGTTACACAACATATGGCTCAGTTCTGTTTTTTCATGAAGTGACTAGGCAAAACTTAAATTTAATTGAAAGTAAGAATGGTTTTATAACGTCAATTTTATAAATAAGTGTATTTCTCTATTTCTAAAGGACATGGTGTTACTTTTACTAGCCAAGACAATTATTTTTAGCTTAACCCATGCACTGTTGAAATTGTCAATGGACCGAATGCTGGTTTAACAGATGGATACACGTAGATGTATGTGAGAGCATCTCTATGTGAATCAAGTTTAAATGCTAGCTTGCATTGCCATCCAAGAATACGGAGAGAGCAATCTGTGTAAAGCTCATGAAAGATGCTGGGAGAATACACCATTGCAAATCTGGTTCAGAACTGCGTAGTTTATAAATATGCACCCTGGTTGCTATGGTAGTTTTAGTTTTGGTTTTGGTGACTCAGGATTATGCAGCATCAAAAAGTAACCCACCTTGAAATGTGGGGTTTGTGTGTAAGAATCTTACTCAGAACTGACAAAATCAAAGAGAAGTAGTCTGCTTCTTCCATAATTTACTTTAAAATTCTGATAGCACTTTGTGCATAGTCTTCTTATCTCTTTTTTCTGGATAAGGAATGTATCAGAGTTTTCACTGTTACTTGTGTGGGTTTGTCACACAATCAGAGTAGAGAATACACCAGATTTAAAACCAGAAAGGACTATGACTATCAAATAAAAAAATGAGAGAAATGCCTTATTCTGATGATAAGTATCTCTGCCATGGCCTTTTCATGCTGAAAAAAAGCTTTTATATTTTCTTATCCCACCTCTCCTTTTACAGTCCATGATTCTTTATAAAAATCTGGAAGATTAATTAGAAAGTTTTGTGTCAATATATACAGCATTTGTCACTATCTCTTCAAATGATCCATTTTTCCCAGAGCTGGAGTTGATGAAATTAACTTTGATATATTAGTTTTCTTCACTGGGAAGAGAAAAATGTTAGGACAAAATTTTTAGAAGTCACACTGTGTCTCTTGCTGTTCAAGATGAAAGACAAGAAAACAATTATCCTTAGGAGGACAGAACAAAAATTCTACATCCCAGAAGCTGACTATTTTGGGTAGTGCAAAAGTTTCATCTGTGTACTTCTGTGGTCCAGAAGCCTGTGTGAGACAGCTTTGAATGATGGCTGTAATGCTTTTAAGAAAAAATGGAAAACCAGAAAGCACACTGATAACAATGTCATTGCTAAATCATTTTATTGATCACTTGAAGCCTGCCCTTAAATTAACTGAAAATATATATGCACATAGATGCTATCTCTGCAAATGTTTACATGGTTACCTCTAGAGAAAAGTAGTCCTTCTGAATTCAGTGCTAGCATTTGTATGTGAAAAATTACATATTCAATCACCTTTAGTGCTATGTATATACACGCAAACAAAGGTTTTACAGCACATCTAGTGTGTTGGGTAGTCTGGTAGAGATATATCAAAACAGCCTGATGAAAGTAGGTCTACTTAGTGTGTCCTTAAGTTGCACACATCAGGTACCTAAAATGATAAGTGTCTCTTGTTAGCATACTGTTATTATTGTAAACACACACGCACACTTATGCAGTTATCTAATTCAATCTTGTGATATGGTCTTGCAGTAATGACCGTTTTAGGACAAATTTCATACTTACTTTCAATACAGTCTTCAAAGAGAGCCTTAATATATAGGGTTTGGTCTAACCCTCTGCACAGATGAATCTCACTCTCCATGCTTAGGTAGATAATTGGAAAAGAGTGTCAGATTTCTGCAGCAAATATTATTGGTAATTGTATATGTTTATCTCAATTAGTACTGAATTAGAAGCTGTAGACGGTCTCACCTCCTCTCAGCTACACTGATTTTACAATGAAATCGAATGACATCAAACTGGTAGGATGGGATAAAGAATATGGCCCAGTATGCCTTTGGTATTGCAGTTATAAACTTTTATGTGAGACATGAGATAGGAAAAATAAGAAATTAAAAACAAGTTTTAGAAATTATTCTTATTATATTACTTTTATCATTATTCCCTTCTTGTTCTGAATTTTGTTGAATACAGAAAATGTGAACAATTGCAGAGATTAACCAGTTTACATGAATGACAGCTCTACTTTTTGCTTAAGGAGGACCACATGCTTTGCTAGATCACATTCAGGGACCACATATAATTTACTGCAGAGCACACAGCTATCTGGGAAAGGCATATATACTCCACATATATGGAATATCTGGATTTCAGCTGGCTGCACAAATGAATTATACGTTGCCCGTGGAGTATGTAAAAAGCCTCAAATATAACACAACTCTCAAATGAGGTGCAACTCAAAAAAATGAAAAAGTCAAGGAAAAATAAAGCCAAGAATGTAGAACGTACAAATAGCTGCAGCGTAAGGAAAGATATTTCCTGAAGTTCTCTGAAAAGCTAGAGCTGAATCAGTGAAAAATGCTCTGGAGAAAGGAACAAAAGGAAAGTATTAGATCTGGTCTTTAAAATCAGACTGTATGATACTTAAGAACAGAAAAGGTCATGCTTTCTGAGCTGTGGAACTTCTGCATTTCGCTAACAAGCCAAGAAGAGTGAGATGAAGGAGTTAAAGGAGGATCCATGACCAGAAAGAAAAAGCTGAGCTGGAGGAATGAAGTCAAGGAGAGGGGATTGGAGCTCTGATGGGAACCTAAAAACATGCTCCATGACAATGAAATTCCTAAGAGTGCATTTTGAGTAAGTGCCTATCAATTTGCCTAGAATTACTTTGCTGCTAATAAAGCATTTGATTTAAATACTGCTTGCTGAAATCAGTGTATTACATTCTTCARCTATGTGGTTTCTTTGTAGAGTCACATTTTCAGACAGGCAACTGAGAGAGAGAAAGAGAGAAGCAGCATGTTGAGGAGGGTACATGTAAAATACCAGAGACATCTGGGGAAGGAGGACTCAGCTTTTATCTTGTGTTACCTTTTTTTGGGTTATAGGTTTCAACTCCTTCGGAAATGGCACTGGATTGAGAGTCTGTCCCCAAGGAATCTTGCCCACGAGGACAAGACCACAGCAGGCGGCTGGAGCCTGCACAGATCCCTTCCTTCGATGTGAGTCAGTCGATGCAGCCAAGCTCCCGGCTGGTAACTGTCCATACTGGGCCGATGGTACCAGCGCAATGCCAAAGCACAACTCAATCACCCGTGTGAGTAATAAACACTGCAAAGACTGCTTCTGAAGTGCATTATGCAGAGTCAGCCATACTTTCAAACCCAGGAGCCTAAAGTGTACCTCTGCATAGTCTCACAGGCTGTCAATGGGAAGGTATAAATTACATGCCAGGTAATCGTTCATCCACCTACTTAGATTGCAAATCTTTCTCTGGCAAATCTTTCATCTTGACTACAAGATGTCGTCTTTCGTTCACAATCACATTACGCCTGCAAATTGTCAGTGCACTGTATCTCATGCATTGCTGTATGAGTAAATCTGGTGGGATACTATGCAAATATCTTCAGATGAAAATCTGTTCTGAAAGACATTAAGAACAACACATTGCTGCAGGTGCCTTACAACTACTACTTCTTGCGAAATGCCGCTGACATTTTTATCAATAGAAATGGAAATAAGAAGACTGAGTAGGCTGTGAGACTGCCTACCGTAAGAAGGAGACATTATAATTAGAAAAGAACAAACCATGCAAAATTTGAAGTGTATGAGGTTTGGTGACCCTCTCAAACTATACTTTGTTTCCTGTAATTAGTTGAAAATAAAACTTTTTTTCCAGTAAGTTTAAAACCACATTTTATCTCCAGAGACAATTAAATTTAAAACAAAATACATACTGCTTTTAGCTAAAGAWAGCCTGCTATGCATGGAAAAAAATTTATTACGTATAGTAGCTTGGTTCCTAGAAGTCGCAACTCTGAATGAATACATTTTAGTCTTTGTATCTTCAAATGCTGTATACTTTGTAACTACTTGTTTTCACCCAACAGAAAAGATGGATGTGCTACCCCAGGTTTTCGGATAATGGAAGTAAAGCGGACAATAAGCACAGGGATTTGTCCGCTGCCACGCAGAACTGCCAGGGCAAATGGGACATGGTGCTTTTGTACAGCAAGCTGCCCTAACACGGAYGTGTCTAACCTCCCAAAACAAAGGATCCTCAGTAACCCGCCCTGTTTCTTCCCTTCTTTCCTCCAAGCGGCTGCMTTCGCCCTGTTTGCCAAGGCAGGCAGAAAGGCCGATGCTGTTGCACGTGACACGGAGGTCGCTGGCAGGGACAGGCAGCACCTTTAACGAAGCGGCCCGACAGAGGCGGAGGAGCAGCATGCTCCCAGCCGCAGATGCCCCTGTGGGAGCCGCACGCCCTAAGACTGACTTCGGGTTTTGGGTTTAAGGCCTACACCAGACACCCCAATAAAGCATACCGTCCCCCCTCCCCACACACTTCGCTTTGGAGAAGCATGTCCCCAGTCACCCTTCGGTGACGGCCGTTTTGTTGGCAAGGCCTTCATCGCTTTCTGAGTGTATTTCTTCAGCCTTGACAGCAGACCCAGGCCGCAGCAGGAGAAGGCCGGTGCCCCGGCCGCCCCCGAGGCGAGGCCCGGGCAGGCAGCGGGCTCCGTGCGGGGGCCGCGCCGCCGGACACCTCCCGGCCCGACTCTTCCCCTGCGGTCGCGGGGATTTCCGCCCCGGCGGAGCAGGGGAAGCCGGTGACCCTTCGGCTGAACTCTTGAACTCACGGGCCCGGGAGGAGGCAAACCGAGCCGGCCTCGCCCCAGTCACAACACAGGCGGCGGCGTCGGCACTCCCCCGCCCGGCCCCCCTCTGCCGCCCCGCCCGCCCGTGACACCGCCCGCCCCGCCCCGCCCCGCGCCGCTCGCGCGCCCGTGCCCGCCCCCCCGCATCGGTTYCCCCCCGCCGGCTCCTCCCGGCCCCGCCTCCCCCCCGCCGGGAAGTCTCGCGGGGTTATGCTAACGATGCCGCCGCCGCCCCGCCCCGCCGGGTCCCTCCCGCCCTGCGCCCTCCATCTGGGTGGGTGAGTGAGCGAGGGCGAGTGYGGGCCGCGGTGCGCTGTGGGATACTGGCGGTATATAGTCTATCCTCGGTGCGGCGTTAGCTAAGGGGGCCAGGCAGGAGCGGGGTATGAAGATGGCGGACGCCAAGCAGAAGCGGAACGAGCAGCTGAAGCGCTGGATCGGCTCCGAGACCGACCTGGAGCCGCCCGTGGTCAAGCGCAAAAAGACCAAGGTGAAGTTCGACGACGGCGCCGTCTTCTTGGCCGCCTGCTCCAGCGGGGACACCGAGGAGGTGCTGCGGCTGCTGGAGCGGGGCGCCGACATCAACTACGCCAATGTGGACGGGCTCACCGCGCTCCACCAGGTCGGTGCGGAGCCGTTCCCGCTGGCCGGGGGGGGCCTGGCCAAGCTCGGAGGCGAGGCCGGCCGGCGAAGTGCCCCCCCCACCCCCGGAGGAGGAAGGGGCCGGAGGCGGCTGCTCTCCTCTCCGCTGGGGGGTGGCGGGGCGGGGAGGGGCCGGGAGCGCGGGGCGGGAGGCGGCGGCCACCGGGGTCGGACCGGGGGGCGGCCGGCCGGCCGGAGGAGGCCGCGGGGTAGCGGCCCGGGCCGGCTGGGGTGGAGGGGGCGAGAGGCTGCGCCCCCTCCCCGCAGGCCGGGCGTCGGAAGGGGGCGGTTGGGCCTCTCCTTGAGCGGGGAGGAGGTGCCGGTGACCCTCTTTCGCTTTCCCCGCTCGCCTCACTTCCCCGGTTGGCAGCGCCTCCCTCGGGAGGGACGGGGGGAGCCGGCCCGGGCCCGAGTTGCCTGGGAGGCAGCTGGGGGGGACGGGGACAGGTGCCCCCCGGCGGAGGGGTGGTGGCCGGCAGGTGAGGGAGGCGGGCTCGCCTCGGGGGCCGCTTCCCCCGGCTGCCTCCTGCCCGGGATCCCGGTGGCAGTTTCCTGCTTCCCCCGTCTCCCCAGTTTCGCAGCCGTTGAGCCGATTAAACCCCGCTCGTGTGTGCGGGCGGGCGTGCGGAGAGACGGGTCGTCTATTTCTCTCTGGTTTCTGAGGGCAACCAGTGGTTTGTTCCTAATACAGAAACGTGTATCAATAGTAGGCTGCTTGCTTTCTTTTAACGATGGCTTCTGCCGCAGTGTGAAAGCTGAACTTTAAGGGGAGCAGGGCTCTTACAGTTTTCTTTCATGCGTTGGAGAGCAGTAAAAAACCGAATCCATATTGCTTTGTTCTGGTGTGGGTATGTGGGAGGGGGGTTGGTGCTGAAGGAGATAACTTTCACTTGGGGCAGGGGGGGGAATGGAAGAGAAACTGGCTGTGAAGTTTCCTCAAAATGGATGCTTTGTGCATGTTGAAGTTCATAGCAGTCTGATTGGAATCTCAAAACGTTAGCCAAATAAGGAAAGGCTGTGGCAATCCGGAGATAATGCGGGTTTGCCTGAATAGTTTTTGTTTCTCTAGAAGGCCAAAAGCTTCCACACCATATTAAATTCACTGGATATCCAAAAAGCAAAAAATTATCTTTGACAGGCTAGCTTCTTGTTCTTAAGTTTAGAAGTGGTTCAGTAGTTTACATCTCATAATCATTAAGATTATTTTTTTTTTTTAGTTGACCAAGTAGAAATCTTCCCAAAATGGTTAGGTGAGCTAATTAGGACATTGTTGTTATATAATGCTTTTCTTAAATTCACCACCTCATTTTTGTTTAATGTATTTTATCCATCCTATATAGTTTTTTCAAGGATGTGAGGCTCTACAAATGAGTTGCTCCATAGTACTGGAGAGAAGCCCCTCCTGAACATAAGCTGTAAAATTCTACTACTCCTTGCTCTATTTCCTGTGTATAAGTTGTCGCCTGCTTCCCTGTAAAAGGTACTGGTTTACTTTCAGTTGTGAACTGAGCTGGAAGAATGAATGTGTGTTGTGGTTAAGCTTGTCAGCATGTTACTGCAGCATGGTTACCTGACTTCAGGCTGGCCTGTCACTTCATAGCGAGGATTTATGTATTTATCCTTCTCTAATCAAGTTATGATTGCTTCATGCTTCCAGGGAGCTCTGTATTAGAAGTCATACCTTAACTGGTTAGATTGTTGGGTCTACAAGTTGCTGTACTCCAGTGATTGGTAGGAAAGGATGACGTTTGGTTTAACGCTGTTGTTAGAATAGGAGATGAATGGTGTTGTCTCTCTTCATGAAGTCCAGGTGGTGTTTTCAAAATGTCTTTGATACTATATACAACAAAGCTTTCATTAAAATCATTCTGAGCTTATTCTTTTTACCTATAGTCAGCTTGCAGTTTGGAAGGGCAAAGTCTAAGGGAACAGAGGTGAAGATTTACATCACTGCTTAAAACTCTTGCTCACTCTCGTCCTCCTCCTCCCCCCCACCCCACTCTAGTGACACCAAAGAGCCTTTTCCGGTTTTATGATATTAAAAGCAAACAAGATCAGTTGTGAAGTTATAATCCTGTTGAGGCAGTCCAGTAAATGAATGTTGCCTGCTGCTATTTAAAAAAAAAAAAGATGTATAACAAACACTTGCTCATGACCAACTCTGTATGGTTTCACTTCATTATTGTCGATAAGTCTTATTCTCTTCTAATATGCCATATGAAAGGTGCAAATCACACATGATGCAGTCTGTAACGTGAATTCATTTAATCAGATTTGGCTSTGGCATGGAACAAAGCTGTATCAGTGCCCAAAGGAAACTCTTCAAAACTTGTCCTTCTTCCTGACAGACTTTCGTCTGGCTGATGTCAATTGTGTTGAAGTCCATGTTGTTGTGTTTAAGACTGCCATGGTTTGCTGTTGCTTTGTGTTTTTTGTTTGTGACTTGTTTTTTTTTATGTGTATGTGTTGTCTGTCAGACCCTGTGTAGATTTTACTGCTTCACAGGAATCAATTTATCTCAGTAAAGATAAAGTGACTCCACCTTTTTTGCGTTGTGTCCTTTTTGTCTTGCATCTAACTTCTTTTGCAGTTATTGGGAACAAATGTATGTGTCTGAAATAGCAGTAGAATGCAATATTTAATATACTATTCAGCCTTTGTTTTTTCCAGCTAGCTGTGACAGTTATAGTAAGAGACTTAAGCTGTGTTTTCTTTTCCACAGCCCAGGTGATTGGAAGTACTGAGGGGAAAGTACCATTAATCCTGAAATTCTCGTGACCTTCAGATCTGGTCTTTAATGGAGCATCAGGCTTTGTTACTAAAGCCATTAGCCAAACTTTTCCTGTGTCAGTGGGCTAGAATGCCATCACAGTCAGAAAGCTTTGTGTAGAATTGTTTTTCTTAATGCATATGGGAAAGAAAAAATAACAATGGGCTTGGTAGCTTAGAGAAGGAAGGAGGAGAGCATATGCAGGTACTTTCTTCATCTCTTGACACTGCCAGTGAGTGATTTTGTTTTATATTTGCATGCGCATGAGTGAGTGGACTTGAGTGCATCATATCTGAGGACATGTCAATTAAATTTCTTTGAGTTAAAAATCTCGCAGAAAGGGAAAAAATTGTCATTAGATGATGATTATTATTCCTGTATGTAATGTTGGGTTCAATTGTCATTCTCTTTAAGAACTTGTTTTAGCATGCTTTCAGGTTAGGCCATCAGCACAAAGGACAAAACTGGCTATGCCATTTTTCTGTCTATGAGAGATACATGCGGCGTAGGATATTGCAGCAGGATAGTATGTATTCTGCTGGAATATCCTACATTGTATACATGTTGTTTGTATATGTCTCTAAGACCAGAAAACTTTTTTTTAAATTGGACCTTAAATTTACAATCAGATGTCTGTTCCATGAATTTAGTGGAGGTTGAAGTTGACTTTTTAAATATTGCATTCATGGACAGTTGTCATGCAGGATGAGATCTAACTTGCAGATAGTGCAGCTTTTCTCATCTGCCTTAACAATTGGATGTAAAGAGAAATTGAGAGAAAAACAGAGCCCACAGGTGAGCTGTGACCTCACAGATTAATATTTTCTGCAGAGTGGGGGGAAAWAGTGGCATATTCTGAAATAGAAGAGACTGTATACGGTTTTCAATAAATGACTACCTTAGAAGGGACCAGGTTTTATTTGGAGTGGGATTCAGTTCTATCATCCTGAAAGCTTTGCACCTATCCTTCCTCAGAGTTTGGACTCTTTCTTCCTTTCTTTCCTTGCCTTCCATGGAGGAGGACTCAGTTCACTAGCTCTGATTGGAATTCATTGCTTAAGTGACTGAAAGTTTGTCTAAAAGTTCCGTAGAGCTTTGCACAGGAAAGAGGAGCCCACCCTTTCTGGGCAGCACCATGGGAAGGCTGCATGTGGTGAGGAGGGACCGTGACATGATCAGTTTCCTGGAAGGCTGGATTTCCTGTGCACACTGCTCCCCTGGGAGYGCGGGGTGTGCACTGTGGAGTACCTGCACGCTCCTGATAAAGAAAGCAGCTGAGATTAGGCTGTGGTTAGGTATGACAATTTATGTAGCCTGCTTTTTGGCTGCCCTTTTTCTTCGAGGCTGCTCAGACTTAAGAGGTGGTAACCTGGTTTTTGGCCTCATTCTCTCTGGGTTAGGAAGGTGGGTGCTGCAGCCTAATTCTACCATATTGCATGAAAGGAGCATGTCCTGCTGTCTTGATCTTGCTTCTTTCTGGGGAGGTTACTGCTTTGGAGGTAAGATAAGGGAAATTGTCTTGGCTGTTTGTGCATGGGGATCATTGAGTACTGTAGGTGTTGTCATCGGTGAAGGCTGCACAGTAAGAGAGGCTCCTTATCCTTAATGAAGGATTCATGTCCTTTTTTTGTCCAGGACAAGTTTAATTAAGCAAAGTTCCCCAAAGGCTATCTCTCTGTTGCAAATATCAGTGTTTTTCTGAAACTCTTCAAGGACTAAATTGAATATGAAGGTGAGACTGTTTTACCCACATTATAGTTATGTATTAGTTTGCAGGCATAGCAGTATGCAGTGTTAAATAGAAATTTTGATTTGATGCCACTGCTGTAGGACTCCACTGCGTTGATCCCTCAGTAGTAATTAAGATGGTGAGAAACTCTTCACAAGTGAGTTTCACTGAACACTTACTCTTTCTAAATGATTTAAGGACAGTTATTGCTGCCTTAATATTTCCTGTGGGTTCTATGGAATTATTTCTTGGATAAGAAGTACCTTCCTTTACAGGAGTTTCTGCAGTAGTTTATGTGAAAAATTCTGTCAGGACTCCTGGTGGCACACTCATAGTACCTGATACAGTAAAGGGTATCGTTACAGTAGGCATCAACTGTCGTCCTTGTTACAACATCCTTTCAAATGGCAGGGAGTGATGAAAGAGAGACACAAAATCTACCAGCACCAGATCCCTTTGCCTTAGAACTTGATAGAGGGCTTTAAGGCTGCACTGTCGGGATCCTTTTTGACGAATGATAACACAGGTCATGTATTTGAGCTGGGGCCACAGCATGCGGAGCATGTCAAGTCATAAGAGCAAAGAACAGGTTGCTACAGTCTTAAATCTCTAGGGTGTTTGCATTGTAGCAGCAGCACCCAACAACCAAGGGTAGGGAAGATATGGAAATAGCTCAAAGCTATCTTATTAACCTCCTATCTACGACTTCTGCACTGCCTCTTTTGAAGAATGAAAATACTGGTGTGTGTGGTAAACCCATTAATTTTTCAAGACTGTCAAGCAAGAGAACTTCCTTTCGTACAGAAAGGTTTGTACTCGGTTATGAAGCTGATGCCTAAATCTCAGTGTTTGGAGGGGAAACAACCTCCCACCGACCAAACCCCCTAATGCTACAGTTGAGAATTTTGGAGTCATTTGCTTTGCTTGGTGGGGTTTTTTTGTTTTGTTTTGTTGTTTTATTTTTTTTTTGTGTGTGTGTGGGTTTTTTTTGTTTTTTTTTTTTTTAATTCTCTATCTGTACAACAAAGCACAGAGAAAATGAGTCCTGAAATAAGTGTAATGTTGACTTCACTCAGTGATCAGACTACAGAGGCATAATTGTTTAAAATCCCCTTTGTAATAGGAGTTGGTTCTTGTGTGGGCTATAGATCTTTCTCTCCGTAGTTACAGTAGCTAGGTTCAGATTCTACAATAAGTGCTTGTTAACTTCCTACTGATCTTGTCATCTAAGTTTTTTTTTTACTCTTTCAAATGGAGGCAAGAAGAGGAAAAAAAGGTGTGATTCTTCATAATATACTTTAAGTATAATAGTGGAAATGTCAATGCTGCATTCAAAAGAATTGTGTTTTGCTTGGTGTTTTATAAAAGAAACAAGTAACAATCTTTTCACCTTTTTAGGTTTATTATCTCCAAGTGTCTCTTGGCCTCTTCATGGTCTGTCAAGTTTGAACCTGGGATTTCTATGTCTGGTTACATAGCAGTTTTCATTGCTATGGATATTTCTTGTGCACAAATAGAACAACCCAAGTGAATTCTAGCATATAGTAATTATCTTAATTATTTAAAGCAAGTTTCCATGTTAGTGTAACTGACAGATTTCTTAAACTTACTTAGTCATGGAGGAAGAGTTCTGTGTTCAATGTAAAGATGAATTCAGCTGGTAGAGCTTTAGTATTTACTGAAGCTAATGTTCAGGGGCAATTTYTGCTGGTCTATAGCTATGAATTTCACTGTAACATTAATAATGCTTTTATAGTAAAGCTTTATCCATGGTATTCTGGCATATTCTCGGTATTGTTAGAACATTTTTTCATGATAAATCATCAAAAGCACCTTGTAAGAGTAGATGAGATGTTCTCTTGCATGTATGAATAAAACTGATGTGAACACACTTCATTTGAGGTCTTTTTGATCTTGGCACTGTAGTAGCAAGAGTGTTATTTTTTACCAAACTACTAAATTTCAATTTGTTAGCTAAATCTGAGGCTAGGAGACAGAAGCAGTCAGTATAAATCATTAGTAGAGATACAACTTCAGTCTTCTAGCTGAGGATCTGTATTCTAGGCTTAAGGGTATATGCTAAATTTTAGTTGGAACAGATGGTTTGACAGGCTTTTGGCCAGTTCTTTAATTGTTTATCACTTTGCTCATACTCTCACTTGCTCTTTCTTTCTGAGTTGTTACTTGGGCTAGTGAGACGCTTACTGCAATCTTCTCAAAAATTGAGAGCCCAGCAAATTGCTTGCTTCTTTCTGTGTAATTGTGACTCTTTTGGGGCTGGGCTGACAGAATGTGGAATTGAGGAACATGCGTGTGTTCTTGCAAATACTTAAATTTTATCCAAGAATATATTCGGATAGGTTAGACTTAGGCAAACTAATATGCTCTGAAAGGAATGTGGTGGTAGTTTTGGACAACTATAGTGTGAGTACATCCTTCTGGGACTCTTGCAACTGAGAAATTGTAAATTATGTCTTGTTGCTGCTGTACTGTAGTATCAATATAGAATATATGCATATAGGACATGCCACATATGAGGACATTTACCTAACAAATGTTATATCAGTGCTTAACAATATATCTTTCTTCATTGATCTGGGCAACCGTAAAAATGCAAACTGGAATGCAGCTGCAAGGCAGTGGAGCTGTCGGTAAGCTGGGCAGCTTCTGATGCTTCTGGATGGGTGGAGACATTCCAAGCTGCTTTACTTTTCTATATGCATTCCTGAAATGACAGTCAATGGAAAGCATGGCATAAGAGTGGCAGCATTCCTCAGCTGTTTCCTTTCTAGTAATTTCAAGACTAGAAATAGAATAGAACAAGAAGGCAAAAGATGATCAGGGTACTTGGGGCAGGGGGGGAAGCATTTCCGGATTTATTTTTTTTTTTAAATGCTTTGTTTTGACAAGACCTGGTACCTAGCTTTTCTGTCTCAGTTGKTTTTTTTGAGAACACTGAATCAGCCACTGTGCTTGTCCTGGAAACACTGAATCTTTGATGACTCATTCACAAAACCAAAATTAGAGCAATATGATGAAGTCTTTGAACAAGACTGTTTCCCATTTATGCCTGAGTGGTGTTAGCACTTACCCCATTAACAATATATTTCGTAGACTAATGGCTTCTAGAAGTCTSTTAAACAGAGTGAAGAATGGAGTTGGCTTTCAGAAGAGGGTGAAACCCCTGAAAAAAAATTGACCAAATGAGGCAAATGCAGCTTCATTTTGGGCCTACACACAGAAGTAGGTTTGTCTTCAAGGCTGCAAGTAAATAGTTCTTATACTACTGTAACTTCTTCATGCTTTAATTTTACATTTGGTCTATAACTGGCACATAACCATCTATTTTGATACTAAAATATCTGCAAGCTGTGGTGGTTAGAAATGGTTCCAGCTCTGAAACATTCTGTCAGGGGCCAAATCTCACTGTTTTGGTTTTTTTGTTTGTTTTGTGTTTGTTTTTTTTTTTTAATCAGTCTGAAATATCCTTTGCTTTATTTTCCCATGTTATGATTGTAATTCATGGTCTTGAGTTCAAACTATGACAGCTTGCTTTGACAGGGTCAGTTAGCCAGCCAGTGGTGATTACAACACAAGTTTTAGTTCTGGGGTGGTTATTTAGTTTTGCTGTTGCTGTTTTACCATCCTGATAGTGAAGCTAGAAGAGTAACCACAGTATCTTCTGTATACATACTTCTGTTATTTTAAAGCTGCAAAGCATGTCATCCCAAGTGTTAACAAAAGTGTTGTTGCTTGCAGTATGCTCACAAATGTATGCAATTATACTTGAATGACTAGGCTTAATTAAGTGAATAATCTTAATGAAACCAATGAGACTTTTCCAAAAGTGTGCCCTCACTCCCATTCCAGAGATGAAACAATCCAAAGCTATTGGTATTATCTCCTCAATCAGTCTTAAYTTTGACTACACTCCCTGTATTCAATAAAATACAAGTAACCCTGCTTATTGTTGTTGCAGCATTAAGTTATTTTTTTTTTATCTAGTTACAAAAAGTCAACAACTCCTAAACTTGTTTTACTAACCTGTCCTTTGGAAATGTTTTCAAATCCATCCAGCCTGGTGCTTTAACTGCCAAACTTGCTGCAAACTTGAGCAAAAATGAATTGCCTTAGGTTTTAATCAATGTGAAAAGTGAAGATTGGGGTGACAGCGTTGTGCCTGTGGGCCAAATTGGGACTCCTGTTGTTAAGTAATAATCTCATTTCTATCAAACCATATAAAACAATGTTTTTAGAAAGCTTGCCAAACTTCACAATTTGCGACCAAATTTACTTTGTTCAACTACTGCAACTTGAATTATTTTAGGTCCTAATTATAAAGATTCCCCTCCCCCCCCCCCCGAGGATTATGTGCTCTGTCTCCTACTCAATGGAAAATAAAAGTTTAACACTTTATCTCTTTAAGAAGAATTTTTGTGTAACATCAGTTTCTTGGCTTCTGAGTATAGCAGAGCAGAGAGGGTGGGTTGCACCAACACTGTGGCTGTCAGTGGRTTGTTTGTGAATCTCTCTGGAGGTGGCTTTCTGGTCACTCATTTTTTACTTGCTTGCRGACAACCTAGCCAAATGCTTGGCATTTGTATCTCTGCGTAGCTATGCTTGTATGTGTGTAATAGTTGTATTGAATGCTAATAGTTGTATGTCACAGTGCTTATTGGTTGTTTGTATGCCTAGTAAGAGAGACAACTTTCCTCTGTAAAGGAGTAACTTAACAGATCTAGTGTCTCTTGTGCTTAACACTTGTAATATACTTGTAAAATACTGAAGAGGGCCACTGATAAGAATATGATTGCCCTCTGTTTTAGTTGAGCTGCTCTCAAACTTGGGTTTATGGGAAATGATTTCCTCGTATTTTTACCTGCAATTTGCAATGTCATACCTTATCCACAGTGTACCTGGCTGTGGTCTGATCTGTCAAATGTGACTTCAGAGAAAGCTCATGAAGTTACTGTATAAAGAAGTTTTACCTATAGCTGTAGGTAAAACAGAAGTGGTGATTTAAAAACTACCGTTTCAAAGGAAAATACAAAACCACTTAGTGTGAATGCCAGGAGACATATTGTGTATTTTGTAAAAGTATTTTCAGTTACTGACCCATGTAAGAAGATGGAGGGGTGGGGGAGCTCTTTTCCAATTGTTTTCTCAGCAATTGAGGAGGATGCTGTACTCCATTATATGGTTAAAAAAAAAGGTGTCGATTGTAATTATAGGTCTGCATTTGCAAGCTCAAGTGGCATTTGGATTTTCAGAATACCTTCTCTACTCTTTGTTAAAAGATTTGACTGCTGCAAATAAATACTACTGGAAATGTTGCACTTCCTGCTGCTAGAATAAGAAGAAAAATTTTCATTGTGCTACACAAATAGCTTCAGGTATAAACACGAATGTAAAACTGGGGGTGGGGAGGGAATCTAAATTAATTTATAGATTGTAATAGCTCGTGAAAAGACAGACCTAAATTYGAGGAGCTGCAGTTGGGATCCAGGATGAGGTTCTCTTGAGAAACTTACGCTTTGGCAACATATACCAGTGCTGGATGCAGCTGTAGGTACTGATGTGAAGTATGGAAACATAGGCAACCTCTGGCTGCTTGTATATAGGAATTCTCATTTAAAAGAGATATTACTTGCTTTTCTGAAAGTAGGATGAGAGGTGTGGGGGGATTTTATACTTTCCCTAATTTCCTCTAGAGAGTTGTTATTGAATTAGATTATCCTAGTGCTAATCTCTATGTGTAGTTATCCTTCACTTAAAACTAGTAATTCCTGACTAATTCCTTGCTAATGGGCTAGCTTTGCACTAATGAATAGCAATGATGATCTAATTTCATAAGGCTATCAAGTTTGGAATCCGTGTGCTGTTCTAGKGTCTAAGGAATGGTAAAGACAATGCTGTCTTATGATTTAGCTTTAAAAAAGCTAAATGCAGACTAGGCATTTTTTCCTTTTTCTCCCCATAGAGGGGACTGAGCTTCATATGGTGATAATTGTAGCTAGTCGACTAC
The DNA here is from genome assembly GCA_030449065.1 of Oceanodroma leucorhoa. NCBI lineage: Eukaryota > Metazoa > Chordata > Aves > Procellariiformes > Oceanodroma > Oceanodroma leucorhoa. Next base: position 5,091,582 of record JASVER010000038.1, on the reverse strand, counting down.
TGTTAATTGGGAAAAATATTTAGTGTCAGATACTCAGTTTGCATGATAGTGTGGTAGATTACTTCTGCCTCTTTGGTAGTATCAGCATGTCAAATGTAACTCTTCCCTTTTCATGTAATATCTCTCATGAAGGGGAATGTGCAAGAGAAAGTATTTATGTCACTGGGAGGAAAAGCCCATTTCCATTTATCTGTCCCTCTGCCTTTTTTATCATGCAGTTCTGCTGTGGCAGCTTGAGATACTGCTTTATATATATACACATATATAAAATAAATATATATGTAMATAAAAATATATATAAAATAAAAATCTTAATTGCTAGAGTCCATTCAGTGTATCTAAATTCTTAAACAGTACTTTTTTCTCACAGTCTCTAGAAGAGCAAAACTATACTGTATTGATAGGTGTGGGTATACCACAGATGATKGAAGTTCTGTTTGGAGAAACATGCATTGTAGGCTTGAAATGCCAGGTGATTCTGTGGTACTGTCTTAGCATACCTGAGAAGGACTGATTGATTTACCTTCTTGCTAGTTACAGATTAGCTAGTATTCAGGTTTAGTTTGTTGGTTTTGGTCTTGTTTAAGGCTAGAGGCTTCCCCAAAGTATTTGAAAGTCACATCGCCTTCAGTGAGAACTTCATTCTCAAACATGTCATCTCCCTTCTCCCTTTAAGAAAAACTACCACCCTGAATAAGCTTTATTAAAGACTAGTACAAATATTTAATATGGTTTTGAGTACAGCTGAATACAATTCTTCAGTAAAGTAACTATTGAGTTCTGAGTTTTTTCTTAATCRGTGTTTTCAGTTCACAATTCATAAAGATCGTGTAAAGTAAACATGTAACCTAAGTAGCAGCTACAACATTCAGTACCTGGTTATATTTGGAAGGATGATTGGAGTCCTATAACTGATTAGCCAGTCACTTTAATTAGTTGCCTTATTTTGTATCTACCARTTGAGACTTATACACATGAACTCAGTTTGTCCAGTTTGAGAAGTGTGCTGTGTCCAAAATGCTATAGTAATTGCCAGTTCCTGATGCAAAGTGCTATTAACTAGACTTCAGAACCTCCCAATTTCTGCCTAGGATTACAGGTTTCCTATTGAAATTTGAATAAGCCTACTGTAACCATTTGGTGACTTGAATTTTTTCTTGATTCTAGCATAATTGTCCGTCCTGTCACCAACACAGGAATGGTACAGTAACCCAAGAAGATGCTCATCTCCATGTTCAGTGCAACAGAGGGAAGAAAAAATGTACACACAAACGAAGGGGAGGGCACACTGCATTGGGTGAAGTTTTGTATTTTAATGTAGCGGGTGGATTGACTGGATGACATGTTTGTGAGAGATTAAAATCAATTTAAATGTGTCTGGAGCTGTCATCTATTTTTGCAAGAAACCTACCCATGTGAGAATCGCTTACCTGTGAACAAGATACCATAGCTTTTTGGAGCTTAATCATTAGCAGATTCTCTGGCAAAAGGAACATGGAAATGGGGGTGTTTTTCTGGATGTGTATGGAGCAGTTCCTGGGGGAAGGTCAGCTGTTGGGTGTGAACTTCAGTTTGACTTACAAAAACTTTACAAAAGCCAGACAAGCCTACCAAAACAAAATACTTGATTCATAAGACGGTGGATTTTAAAAGCTGTTGATGCTATTAATTGTCTGGCATTCTTTTTTAGAGTAAGTGACCTGTCATGTCAGGTGTATCTACTGGATTAAAACATGAAAATAAGAAAATTCTGGTGTGGAAAAACTTACATGATAGTAGTCTTGTTAAAGATGTTTTTCCATTTAAATTTTTTCAAAATACAGTGTGTAAGTAAAAAGCATCAGTAAAAGTTGAAGACATGCAAACTATGGGGATTCCAATGAAAGACCAAACAGCACTTAAAAGTAACTTTCTATTAAGAAGCCTTTTTGACATCAGAGCTATAGGTTCTTCACTGACATAGTTTATCATCAACTACACAGAGATAGGACTCAAGTGTTTGCTTGAAGAGCTGATGTGTAATTCCCCCCTTTCTGGAGAGCTTCCAGGGACTTTGTATCTCGGCAGCTGTTTGCTTACCTGCACCTATAGTAACAAGTTTCTAGTCTTTTCAAGACAAACTCTTCTGACTGCGCTTGGAAGGCTTTGCTGTCTTAATTTTTTTCTTCTAGGATTTCGAGCACTTATCACTTCTTCTCTAATTCTCTAATACTATTTTCTATAGCTAAGTTAAATGACTTAAATATGGGAAAATTTTCTTGGTGTTTTTTCTGTTCATTTTGCTTTGTCATGTTTCACTGCTGATAATATATTCGATAACATGCTTTGCATTCTATTAATACTTGGAAGGTAAACAAATAACAGCCTAAGTCAACTGATTTTGACTGCTTTATTGCAGCTTAAACTATAAATATTACTCGGGTATTAAAACAATTTAAACCTTTAGCCAGAATCTTCAATTTTTAAAACAAAGATGGTTTAAAATCTGACTTCAGATGTTTGGCAGTTGAGGTCATGTGATAGGCTGTAAAACTGAGGAGTGTCACTTAACTAGGAATGACATCACTAACTTTTTTTTATCAATACACTTCTGTACTTACCTTTGGTAGCTGTCTGATTCATGAGACCCCTATTACATCGTACAGTTGCATAAGCTGCCCTTTGAAGAAGTTCTTTGACCTAGAAAAAGGTGGGCACAGGGAAAAGACAGGGTAGAAAACATTCCCCTGATCATAAGATAGAACAGTGACAGAGGTAGGAATTTTTTTTAATCCGGGTAAATTGGCCTTTTTTTTCTGTCATGTCTCCTTGCTCTGCTTGTGTTTTAGAAACTGGATCTTAGCAATCGAATACTTTTGCCTCATAACTTTTAGTAAATAAGCATCACTGGTTAGTTATTTGTGCTTTTACAGTTATAAAAGCAGGCTCTGAATTCAAGTCTTCATCTGTAGAGAGTTAAACAAGGTGCTGATGCTTATGGAAACCCAGCATGTGCTCTGCTTTGATTTCTTCCTCCAAGAAAGGTCTGTTGCAGGTTTGTTTCCTTTCTTTGGTAGTATCGGCAACCATTGTGACACAGGATATTTACATCTCTGCTCCTCTTGACTTCATGAGGTTACTTAAGATGACACCCCATCCCCCCAAACCTGTGATTGCACTATAAATTTATCTCTGGAATGTTTTAACTCTGTTTAATGCAAGGAATAGCAGAATGCGGGGAGTTGTTCCTGTAAAGCCCATTATGTGAACCAAAGATTTCTGTGAACTCGCTTTTGCCAGTYTCAGTGTGTAGATTGTGAAATGCTTCTGGCATTTCCAGTGAGTCTTGATTCACTGAGAATATTGATGGCTCTGTTAGGCTCTTTACCTTCTTAATCTCAAATATTTATGGGTGAAGCCCAATTTTAGTAACATTCCGGCTTTAGAAATTGCATGTAAGAATCTTTCTTAAATTCTTACGTTAAGATGCAGATAACTTGCCCGTTTTAGGCACAATGTGGCATGTAGGTTTTCTGCAGTTTTCTTGGTTTCTGAATATAAGACTTTAAAGTTCCAGATGCTTCAGTGACTGAGTTTTATCAGTTGGTGGAACCTGACTCCATGATACCACAATGCTTGGAAAAAGTTATTAACCATTCCAGTGAATATTGCAAAAAGTTGTCAGTCTCTTGGAGGAAAATATGATTCTCTCCTCCACCAAAACACTTTAGTCATACAACAATAATACTGTTGCCAATTTAGAAGAGGATGCTGAATGAAGGGAAGTTGCTGCTTACAAGATTATGCTGATACATGAAGGGTAAGTAGCAGACTGTTGGTRGCCTGCTGGAATAACTAGGGAAGGGTAATTTGTCTGCCCCATCTGCTTTGTGGGGGTGGAGGGGATGAGAACAGCACTTAATTTGTAAAATTACACCTTCTGGTTGGCACAATGTCTAAACCGAAAAATACAGTTAGGCGCAAGTTACTGGCTAAATGGACTGGTCCATCATGCCAAGAGAATCCCCTCTTTAGCCAGCAAGGCATGCGTTTCTGCAGTTGAGCCAGTAGTTCTGGCTGCTTTGCTATCTTGTATTTGAATGTGTATTCTGAGGCCTGTTTAACCTGAGGCTTTTGTTATCCCTTTGGCTCTGTCACAGCTAATGTCCACAAAAGCARGAATCAAAGGGAAGTGCTGCATCTCACTGAATGAGTGTGTGTGAAATGTCAGATTGGACTGGTTACGGTAAAGGCTGTAGGAGTTGCAATATGAAGTAAAGCTCACTGAAAAACTTGTGCAGAAGATGCTGTAGTTACAAGCAACTGTGGAGAACAAAAGTCATATTTTTGCAACAGAAATAGATACCCTTTATCAGCAAGTATCAAGAGGTTATAGGTAAGAGCAAACTCAGTGTTTGATTGTTTGTCTAGTTTTAAAAGTACTTGGAGGCATCTAACTTTCTGATCTGTCTATTTCACTTAAAGAACTTTTAGTTTCTAGCCCAAAGAGTGGTAGTGTATTTTTAAAACAGGCTGTTGTGATGGTTATGGTGTAAGTGTATGTATTTTCCTCCCCTCCCACTAGTGTAAACTACGTTTATAGTTAATAATTCTTAACATTGAGTGGCTTTTCTTTGCAGCTATTAGGAGGAGATGTTTTCACGCCATATAGTTTGACTTTTGTGGCATCCCTTGAGTTCAAGGTTGAATAGGCAGGTGTGCTCTAGAACCTTCAGATGTGTAGTAGTGATGTAATTAACCTGTAATATCTCCATGTTATTACTAGGTCTTCATACTCTTTTTACTACAGTTTTGGCAACCTTGATTAACCAACAGTACAGGTGCTTAGCTGGTTGACAGTACTCTTCAGCCATAAAATGAATACTTAAAATTTTGGCTTTAATTATGTCTCTGAATCTTTGATGCAATAAACTTTTACAGCATTCTTTTTGAACTTGGGAATTCAAGCAAATATGTCAGCAGTAACCTTTGTTTTAGAAGAATGTTCACATTGGCAAGCTTTAACTTTGTCCTCTCTAATTTATGTTTGCATTGGGTTTGAGCTGTTACTTCAATATACGTACCACATACAGTGAAAGAATTGTGAGTTTTCTGTATTGTCATAATTCTTTCCTATATTATGCCAGTAATTATAACACTTTGTACTTCCACTAAGTCCCGTAAGCCAGTAATCCTTTTTTCTGAGTTCTTTCGAAGGACTGCGGGGAAGGAGGAGCGTGGACGTTCTGCACTTGCTAATCGGCAAACATATGTTGAGTTGTACATGGCCACTGAATTTGAAGATAGAGGAGAAGTCTTTGAATGCGTGAAGCCAAAATGCTTACCCACCATTACTGTGATATGGGAATATTGAATTTGTAATTTCATCCAACACTCGAGCTAAAACTGCTAGACGCAAATGTTAAATTCTCCAGTAGTAGCTGAATCTCAGTAGTAAAGTTTAGTGCAACTTCTGCCTCAGCTGATGAAGTTCTGGTACACTTGTTTTGATGAACTTAAATTATATTTTGTGCATGTACTGGCACAAGCAGATTCTTCAGCTTGTAACCAACCRTGACGTGTAATCAAGGATAGCCAGATTGCTCTGACCTCCTGCAAGTTGGTCTCCTAAAATGGAAATTATTCATTTTGCAGATGGAAATTGGAGCCAAGCAGCTGTGAATTCCTGGAGACAAATACTGAGGCAAATTCATAACTTTGCTCTTCTGTTCAACAACCAAATGACAGCTGATTCCAGTATTTGCCACTTGCTTTCAATCTGTGATTCAAAGATCTTTTCCATGAAGCCAGCGAGTATTTGTATGAGGACACTGCTTAATATCCAAAGTGTTTCTTTTTTTTTTTTTCTTTTAAATAAGCTTTTTCTTCATAATCCTCACCTTCCCTAGCTTCTTCCCCTTTCYTCCCCTAAAACAACAAGCTCTCACTATCCCCCCAACCTTTACTTCTGTGRCTGCTGTTTCAGGGAGTTATTGTTAATTAGCATTTAATCAGCTATTACAGACTGAATGGCAGGAAACTAGGATAGTTTGACAACTTTGTGTGCACATTTTCCTACACATGCAGCGGTGACTCTGATTACCTGTGGTCTAAGAGTTCGGTGTGGAACCGCTGAACTAAAAGGGCTATTACAAAAGTAGAAGTCAGAAACTACATGCTTATAAATTACACTTCCATGAATCTGTGCTCCACTGTGGCTCAGTATAAATGTTCTTGTGTAGATGGAAGGTTTACTGTTCCATCCTTGGTTTAGTTTTGGAAATTAAAGACAAAAATTGGGGGAGATTGTGTTACTACTATTGCTAGTGTTTTGTGCTGTTCCCAKGGGACTACCTATTTAAGCTTAGAAAACCATCATCTAACTAATGTAGAAATTTTCAGTCTTGTGTGAAAGCTTGCTGTATATTTCAGGTTTTGATGGAGGCTTGCAACTAGCACTACTTCAGGTTTTGTTTTTGACAAAAATCTGACTTGTAAGCAAAAGCAGAGCTGGGAATATATGCAGGCAAGCCATCAAACAGTTCTGCTAACATGTTCCCAAGGGTCCTACATAAACTGGAAGAAAAATGATGCAGCCTCCTTAAACTGCAGTCCTGGTAGCCATATTCAAACCTTGCCTTTAAAGAAAGAAGGCTCTTGTAGTTGTGCCCTAGGGCTGCAAAAAACCTAATACAATGGCATACATATGCAGAATGGTTAGGATCCTTTCCCAATAGTGAGGTCAGACTAGGAATTCTTTTTGGTGGAAAGTGCTGTTTTGGAGGACCATTAAGAAGGTGAGAGACAAAGTAGAGCTGTGATTTGCTTAAAATTATTTAAAAAAAAAAAAGTCTTCTGCTGGGCCTTGAAGACAAGAAGCTGCTGTTGCATGGGCTTCACAACCTTCCTGATTCAGCTCTCAAGGAGTAGACACTGTGAACGTGATACTACTTTCTGTTATGAGGTGGACTGTATTTAAAGTATATAAAGTACCTTTTAGATGCTAGCTGTTGAGTGCCTAGTAGAAGGCTGTACTACTTCTACCACTGAAGTATCTGGAAGATATTTGCTTAATCTTTGTCAGAGTACTTTTAGGTGAAATAAAAATGGGAGGGCTGTCTTCTAGTTAAAAAGTCGTTAATCTGATTTATGTGGCTTTTGATTTATAGGGTCTAAGGAATTCTAACTTCCTGAAGTCCTTGACCGTGAAAGGCAAGTAAATAGATGGAGACTGGGTACCAGATAGTCTTCTGTTTCCTGCTATATTCTGGTTGGCCTTTCTTCCCCACCCCCCACCCCCAAGGTTACCAGAAGTAGTAAGATGATCTTTGATCTGCTCTTCTTTTAACTATGCACATTTAGCAGACGGACAATTTTAGAATGCTGTTTAGTAACATATTGACCTCGATAGCTTCTGGTACGGTCTTTCCTGTTTCAGGCACACCAAGGAAGGAGTTTCTCTCCAGTTTAAATGCAAGCTTCAGTCTATTCCTCCAGTTTAAATGCAAGCTTCAGTCTATTCCTCCAGTCTAAATGCAAGCTTCAGTCTATAGAGAAGGGAAGGGATATGTCACTGCTCAGCCTATTCCCAGACCTAAGAGCTTGTTTCTTTGGCAGGAAGGTGTGTGTTACGATCTTCCTACCTACTGCAAAGTTAGTCTGGACAGAAGTTGTGCTCATCTTAAGTGGTCTTAGTTCCTGAAAAGCATAATGTAGGAAGTGGAGAAACTAGTGGAGAGGAGGAATGGCAACAGCATACCAAATAGAAAAGATTTGATGTGAAAAGAGAGTAATAAGTTTTGTTACAGCAAAGTATTTTATGTTCCACAAAGCAGTGATGTAAAATGCAATTCTTAACTTTAATGCTGTATGAGTGAGTATTTATTAACCTGCAACCTATATATTAAACATATATCTTGCAGTACCTTTTTAGATTTTGCAGCAATCTATGCCTTAGATTAGCTTTTTACTTTTTTTTAAAATGTGGCAAATGTGCAAGGAGATGAGGGGCACTGGCTTGATGAGAAATCAGTTTGAACAAAAGTATTTTTTTAATGAAAGTATTGTTTAGATTGTCTGCTTTGAATAGTCATTCTTAGAATTGGATGCAGAAATTTAGATACCTAGGATAGTTCTTCAGCAGTATTTTTTGTGGCGTTCAGGACTTCTGGTGGCGTGCTAACTAATACTTATCTATTTTAATTTTTTTTTCTTCCTTCCCTTTTTGGGGACTCTCCTATTCTTGCTACACTAAGGCAGATTTTTGGCTATCAAAGTGGAAACCTTTTCCAGAAAACCTGAATTCTCCACAGATGTGGATATAGATGCTTCTAGAGATCCTGGTCTGTGTCTAGAGCTCCTAGCTGTTACAGTAATACTGGGAGTTATGTGGCAACTGCTCTATTCAATAGCTTTTATTCCATAATCTACCTGACATACAGACCCAGCAGAAATTCCTAATGAAACAGTGGCTTCACTTGTGCTAGGCTATGTACAGACCTCTGAAGATGGCGTTCCTGCTCTACAGTGCATCATAGTGGAAGATATATATGAAGTTTGGAGAGGAAGAATACAATCAAACACATAAAACTGCACTAGCTTGCATTTTAATGTTTGTTTCTTGTTGAAGGAAAATAAATTTTTGACTTACTATACTATTCTGTCAAAGGTAGGTTGTACTCTTGTACTCTATTTGAATCTGTACCTGCAAATTGAGGGGCACTATAATAGGGGGGGGGGGG
>JASVER010000038.1:4876162-5082823 GCA_030449065.1 Oceanodroma leucorhoa | reverse complement strand
CTTCCTTACCAGATGAATTTAATTTGAGTAGTTGGGTAGAAATAATTATTCAGAACTTCTTCAGGGCAATTTTACTCCAACTTTTACAAAAAAACAACAAGTTTTTTTCCTTGAAAACTGGAATACTATCAAATATGTGAAATCTTCCAATCCTGTAAACTGTAAGGTTTTTTGTAATAATGTATGCATGTATTTAATGCAGTAGCTATTAAAGAAACAAATATGCAGTCTTGCTGTTCAGAGACTTTATTTGTAATACAACAAAGCAGAGGATCTTTTAACAGTCTGTAGTTTTTATTAAGTTTTCATTTATATAAAGGCAAGATCCTAAAGTAAGAAATGGAAACTGTGATGATGTAAGTTAAGATCCCTGGTGATAAAAATCTGTATGTTGGGTCCCTAACATCCATCCAAAAGATGATAAAACTGTAGCTATTTGGTACTTGATGACAAAGAACTTGATGAATGGGTTAAATTTGTATTTTGGTATTTAAAAGTAGATGGGCCATAACTCATGCTTCAAGCTCATTTTAATTGTTAATTTCAGCAAATTTTATCTTGCTTTAACCATAGTTCTGAAGCTATGTTCTGAACATGCTTCGACTGAATGCAGCCAATAAAAACAAAGTAGCTTGCAGTAATGGAAAAAATGACTCAGTACAAGTTGAGAACAGAAATTAGCTAAAAGGCAAACAGTAATCCTTAGAACAGAAGTTAAGTTTAAGCACTTCATAAACTAGGTTGAAGATCAGTCTATTCTGCTGGTTTTCCAGTTACACAAGCACTTCAGTCATAGTGTTCATGTAGAATTTTTACTAAAATTTCCCAGTTTTGCCAAACAGATTTCACACTTTGGTATTCTAGGGTTGGTCAATTATTACCTTATTTCAAGAATAGGTAATAAGAATTTCACTGCCAACGCAAGTGCAGTCATCTGAGATTAAGGTACAGTCTAACTGAGGAAACTCATGCTGCACAGCTTAGAATGTCACCTGAAGAATAAGGATGGTACCAGTTTGCTTGTCTTCTGCTGGTTGTGCYAATAAGTGCATACTTCATTGGAGTAATGAGGAGGTTGCTGGTGCCACGAGAGCCATCAGCTATTCAGCTTCTCCGGTTCCATGTCTACATAACAGTTCTGAGATGTAGATCAAATAAATCTCAAATGAAAGAAATAAGCCATTTCCTTATGAATGCAGTACAAGAAAAATCATGTATTGCAGTTCCACATTTAACCTTTGCTTAGACCTCGTATCTTCAGTTCAAGACCTTACGTACAGGCTAATTTTAAATATTAAGCATTAATAGGGAAGATTGCTGCAATTAGGGACTCATTACTTCATAGTTATGAATGAGGGTAGTTCATAGATGTCTTGTATAAAGAATGGTATTAATCACATTAACAATAAGGTGCTTCTTTCCTTGGATTGTTGTCCAATTCAAGCTGTTCTAACTGTACCTTTGCCCAAACTACAACTAATAACTAGTATGTTCTGCTTAAACTACCTAGTCATATTGTGCGATGTTATAGTCTGCATTGCTAGACACGTAGCAGGTACCTACCAAAACAATACTTGGAACTTGTGTTGTAATACATGTTGCAATTGGGTAGATGTTTATTTTATAGACACTACTTTTGTTACCTCAGTACTCCCTAAACATGCTTATATCATGGGAGGAACTAACTCCTGTTTTTATGGCATCCAAATGAGCTCCAAATTACAGAAAACTGGTTTTGTCACCTGGTTTCCCAAGAGGAAGTGAAAATTAAACACAACTTACTCTTAAAATTCTTAATCACTTTTTCAAGGTGGTAGTTCTCAGTTTTATACTCCTTTTCCCTTCCCACATCCAATCTCTGATGATGTTGGCTCCTGCATGAATGATGTTTCTATTATATAGGTGGCTTAAGGCACATGCATGCATAGACTTCTTCTGTAGATAGCATTAGCTTTCCAAATAAGAATGGGGAAGTTCTGAACAAGGGCTTTGGGTTAGCTTTGTAGGCATGGGCCAAGTTTGAGTCCAACATTTTCTAGTCTCATTGTTAGAGATAATCACTGCGTTAAGGTGATTGTAGAGTCATTTAAAACACCAGGAAAATAAATACAATTCATCCTTTTTTGTTGTCTCATTTGTGATAAAATTGATTCAAGTTACACTTGATAACTGCTTAACCAAATACTAATAATCATTCTTCTAAGAACACTGTTAATCCACGTCTGACACCTCAATCTGAAAACCTCAATTATCAATGCTTGTCTAAGAAACAATGATTAATTTATTTACAAGTCTTTATAGGGTTCTACTGTAGACAGTAGTGAGCATAGACTCAAGAACTGGATGTTGCTTCTAAACCTGCAAACAAACTCTTATAAATTCCACAGCTATAGTAGAATTATCCATAAGGCTTGCCCAGCTGGGGCTGAACTCTACAGCCCTTTCTTGGTATACTTGGAGCATCCTTTTGTCAATGCTCACATTTAAAATCATATATTCTAGATTCTCCAAAGCTATAGCTATAACTTTAATGCAGCTTTCCAGTTTGCAAAGGCATTGTTTTCCCTATCTCTAGAACAATAAACAACTCTTATCTAAGCACAAAGTTTGCATCTGTTTTAACTAAATTGCTTAGCAAAAGGAACCATCTATGGTAATACCTAAACCTGTTTTACTGCAAACAGTATCAAAGAACTTTTTTTCTGGTCTGCTGGATAATTATATACTCTGCTTTTGGAATAGTGTGGTTAAACGCAAACCTCTAGAGCAGCAAGGTGGTGTGAGTGTCTCACCACTGGTTTTGCTTGCTGTCTTCATGGGGGGGATCTCTGAGTTTGACACAACTCAGCTGTTTCTTCTACTTGGGTAATAACCTCATTCATACATAAGTGTGCTGCTGGTGTCCCTGATGTCCTGTTGCTTTTCATTAGGGCTGAGAAAATTGATTCTCATAGCCATCCTAAAACAAAGCCTTTTCTTCTGAAACTCAACATCTACATTGATTTTAACGCAAATATATACACATGCTATTTTATTGATGATTATATCAACAATACGGTGTTGTATGAAGATACAAAGAACAACTGCAAAGTTACTGGAAGCTTGTTGGCCAGAAAGTGACTGAGTTGGATTTGGATTTAGCTAGTCTGGATCTGACCTTTTCTTCACTTTGACCTCAGAAAGCGACGTTTGCATTCTGCATCGTGGTCATCTTTCACAACTGTCCTCCACAGTTGTGAGATGCAASTTTGTGATAAGACTGAGGATGAGCAGTGCCCCAGCATGTGATCAAGCTCAGCTGTTTGTAGGTTTTGAAAGAGGAGTGCTTATTATTCTTTGTGACCTTACAAGGCTTAAGGTTTCTAAATTGTCACTCATTAAACTAAGAAGGGTGTATGCTCTTGTTTTGCCCTGACCTGAATTTCCATTCTTTTCCTAAGTGATGATAAAGACTGCTGGGCTGAATTTTGTTGATAATCAGTTACCYTCTCCTCTCACAGTTCCTAGGCAGCAGGAGAGGAATGAGGAAGGGGCAAGACGTAAAGTGATTCTAAAATTTTAAGCTGATGACTGCTAGTGGCTGGATAAGAAGGTCCACAGTGACTGTGCAGCATCAGCTGTTGTCTGTGTAGAACCCCACTCCTTGTACACTGCAGCTTAGGATATTTAAGTGCAAAGTACTCAGCTGTGTTAGCAACCTGTTCTGTCTCAGACATTAGTTATTTCCATGGGAAGAAAGTAATCTGTAGCCCAGACTAACTTGGAAAGGCAAAATCTCACCAGCCATCTCATTTTCCTTTCCCTCTTGCCTGCTTGCACATTGCAGAGGACTTTGACCTGCTCATGGTATTTATGTCTGCAGCATGCTACAGTTGTGCTGCGTTTTTTACTTAACCTAATTTAGCCTAATAAGAATTAGTCCTCAGCAGAGCAGTGGGTATTTTCTGTGCCATTCCTGTGCCAGCAGTGTGTTAATGCTATATTGATTCAGTGTTAATCTGATGTTATATATTTAGTGCAGGACTGTTAGAAAGTAACTTTGCTGGATTCTAGAAGCGTCTCAATACTGAATACAGTCCTTCCAAATGAAAGCTCACCATACCAGCTGCCACAGAAGCAATCTCTGTGATGCCCATAGGAATTAAATGAGTACACTTCCATAGATGTTTCTTCTAAGRAGAGCACATATGTGTGGCTTTTTGAGTCCAAAGCCACATAAAACWTCCTTTTAGCAAGTTGTTATCATGCAGAGCAGAACTATAGTTACTGCTATATACTACTATAAAGTTATCTGAAGTAGCTTGGTATAATGATACTTTTTTCTGGACTGAGTGTGCATTTACTTTAGATAGTTAGGGATGTAAATACTCTGAACTACAGTGCTGTCATTATTATAGACTAAATGCCTACTTAATCACAGTACTTATTTGTTGACAGCTCCTGTACATCCCTGTGCTCATTCACTCTTGTGTAGAGAAGTTTAATTTGWCTGCTTGGTAAGTCATGTGGTAGATGAGCTTGCAGTTGGAGTGCAGTAACTTCTAAAATGTTGGTATAAGAACTAATTGAGCAGTCCGTTAAATTACTGCTTAGGACAACCCAATGATAAGATCTCGAGAACTGGAGTCTTAGCTCTCCTCTGTGGATAAAATCGCATAAATCTAAATGCTTTACAGCTCCTTAAGGGATTTTTTTAGTTTGGGGGAGTCCTAGCCAAATGAATTCCAGACGTGAATAGAGATGGCTCTGATTCCTAGTGTGGCACATAGATTTCAAAGGTGGTTAGTGTTGGGGGCAAATTTAAGAACAGACCGAAATTTCATCTTACACACAAATGTGGTTGGCATGTCTCCTATTTGTGTGTGTATTTATACTGTGGTCACATATGTACTTAATTTCTGTAATRAAACTGATTATGGGTCCTGTTTGGCTACAGACTGCTTTTTTTTTCTACTTTTTTTTTTTTTAAGTGGTGTAATTGCCTACACTATTCATCATATAATCTTGGCGACTATGAGATTTAAGCCTATCTTAAACATCACACTTTTTTTTTTTATTATTATTTAATATATATGAGAGGCAAAATTGAGACATGAGGTTCGTAGAGATCTGGCCCATAAAATTTTCTCTGGGTTCGTTTTTCTGTCTTTATTGGTCCAGAATGATCTTTGTTTCCTGATAATGAGATTTTGATGTTGGACTTCCTGTACTAAGTAAGTGTGAAACCATGTTATATGGTTCTCTTTAGTTATGAACAAAATCTTCAAGTCCATCAGGGTGGGAGGGAAACTTAAGTGAAAGATTATTCCTGGAGCATCTGGACTTACTGATTTTTGAGACTTTTGCCAGTAACTCACACCTCAGCTGGAACAGAAGAGGCATCTTCAGGAGATCTATATGTATATATTTATGTAGTTTAATAGGAAAATTGTCTCTTAACAGAAAGTTTTGTTCTGACTTAAAGTGGTGGCCATCATTTTGTATTAAATGACTGTGAAAAGATCCCCCTCCCCACCCCCAGGATGTATTAAATGAATATCTTATGAAAAGGGAAAGCAATGGATTTGTTAATCCTTTCTAAAGCTTAAGGCTTAGAAGACTATAGTACCATTYGTAGGTATTAAATCTATAGGTGAAATCTTACTCGGTCAAAGATGTGCATTCCACCTGCCTCATAGATTTGAAGAGTTTGTTCTTTGGATGCCCAAACTAGCTTTTCCCCAGAAAGAAGCCAGATTTCTGAATCTTGCTACTTTTATGTTCGATGCCAAATCTCAAGGACTGTCTCTCTAAATAAACTTTTTATTTTGTCAGCCCATCCCATTCTGAATCTGTTTATTTGCATTGAGGAAAAAAACCCACGTGTTCTTTTAGTTCTTGGAAGTCTGTGCTTAAAGTCCTCAGTAAGCAGAGAGTTGTTTGCATTTATCAGTTATGCCTGTTGTATTCATTGTATTTATATCCATTGTTACGGATATAAATATAAATCGCTATTGTACTTAGAATAGAAGGTTCATCCTTCTGTAAATGGTTTTGCTTTTCCAAATCAGAACCCTGTCTTTTGACTGTTGCCTTAACTAAAAATGCCAGTTAATGATTACATAAAATTCAAACATTGAGGTAAGTGGAAACATAGTCTTCCTCTTTTCCTCAGGAAATTAAAAAAAAAAAAAGGGAGCAAACCTAGGGGATGTAAAATTTAAGAAAAATCTTGGAAGTTTACTTTCATTTTCAGATAGGGAATTGTTATATTTAGGGGTGCCATAGTGATGAGATGGCTGGTTGGGCATTAGAGCGTGTGGTGTGTGCATTGATGTGTGTTAACATAATTTTCCAGTGTGCTTGCAGGAAAAACTCAGATGCTTTTGTAGACAATATAATGTAAATGGTTACATTAATCTGAAACCCCTGTATTTTTATGGAGGATATATGAAGTTGATCTCACTACCTGTCATTTTACAGATTCTTTGATGTGAGTGACTGGAAGTAGCTAATAGATTGGTGATGTTGTCATTCAGTTTGTAAGCAGTTGGATTGTAGCAGAGGGGATCCCAAAACAGCTAATAAAGATGAATAGCATAAGCCATATGCAATGGAGGAAGCATTTAAATTTTGAATATTTAATGGATAGAATTGTTGGTGACTGATGCTAATTACTATTTGTTATTACTGCACATGGTTTCACTGAACATATCTTATTCCCATACTAGACAGGATAGCAGCAATCTAAGATTTCACTTCTCTGTTAGGGGAAGGGAATTTTTAGGTAGAGAATTCTGCATTGAAAATACCAACTTAGAGCATCATGCTACACAAGCCTGTGTCATACAGGCAGCTGGTAACCAGTGCATGTAGTAATGAGGAAGTAGGGATGCTTTCAAAAATTGCTGAGTATTATGTTTAATATTAGTACAGAGATTAGTGTCTATGTTAGGTGGAGTATATTCTCTGAGGTGCAAAAAGGCAGCTAGACCTGGCAGCAGCTGGAATTTATTGGAAGGAAGAGTTCTGTTCAGATTGTATTAAACTACAGACGCATTTTTCATCCTTATGACTCAATAGACTATGTGTTGATTGAAGAATTATATTCTAGTCCCAGCTAAAGCAGGTGCAAATGTCCTAGTTAATTTAACAGATGGGGTAGTGTGGTATACAGAATACTGTGAGGTTTGAAAAGGAAACCCAGTGTTGACCAAACTGTACAATGTATTGGCAAAATTGAGTTCTTATAAAGCATTAATCCGTGCTGTGAAATTCATACCTAAAAAGATATAAATTAGTTAATTAACTTTTTAATAAATGTAAATAGTAAGTGAAGGTAGGATCTAAGAGGAATGGCAGAGTTCTCTAGTAATTTTGTTTTGTTGCTTCCCAACATTTAAGTGCTTGATTCCTTCTGAAAAATAAATCCTAGAGTTAGGATGATACTGTGGTCATGCTGGCACATACCTCTAACTAAGGCTTTTTGTATTCCTGTATTTGTCTGTCTAACCCTAAAGTCTGCATATATTTCTTTCTTGCCCCTTCTTTGAGACTGACAATGTTTTCCTTCCATCGTCTGGAAAGCTCTCCTGCCCTTCTGAAGTGGAAGTCCTGCAGTCCTCTTTATTTTGCACCCCTGCCTGTTCAAGAATGGTGCTTTCTGCAGTTCTCCCTGCCCTTTCTCTGTAGACTGTGTATTACCATCTCCTTATAAGCCCTTGCTCGTTAGAGTTATTCTTGTTGGAATCTAGGCTAGAAATAATCTTTCCATGCAGCAAGTTGCTGCCTCTGATAAATGCAGGCTGCAGCCAGCGGCTGACAGGGAGATTCATTTGCTGTCAGACCCCTGAATTGTGAATTAGGCTTTTCTGGTACTTCTCATTTGCACCAAAATCAAGGACGTTGTGTTTATGAATGCTGCCTGCAATTTTGAAATGGATCTAGTCTAATATTGCCTAAATAAATGTATTCAGTTGAATGTTATGCTGTAGATTCTTCTAGAAGGCTACTTACATGAACTCAGTTAAGGTAAAAGTAATGCTATATCTGCAAGATTTAATTCTGAAGTGTCTTTTAAAAATGTACTGCAAATGTTCATATTAACTATAATATATAAACTAAAAAGACTGTATGGATCTGATTTGTGTAAGCATTTTCCATGGGAATCCCAGTGCCTTATATGGTCAACTTGCTTTGTAGTGTTTCAGTGAAATGAAGGCAGTCATCCAACAACAGAAAAAAACCCAGCCCAGCTGGCTTTAGCTTTGTCTATAATACCCTCTTTTTGGCCTCCTTCAGTAGCACAGTAGCTAATTATTAAAACTAAAAATGTAGCTGGTAGAAGAAATTCCTTTTGTGGCAGTGACTGTATACTGAAGTTTTAATGCTAATTTAATAAAGAATAGTAGCACATTGATAATACAGTTTTGTTGCATAATGAACTTTTGCCATCAGATAAGCTTTACCCAAGCTTGTTGTAAACTGGTGATAATTCCTGTAGCTGTTATAAACAAAGATTAGTCGACAGAATCCAGCATGCTTTTTTTCTGTGTGTTTGACCTGTTTATTAACTGCTTGAATAGATGCTAACAGTTTAAATAAGCACCTGTTGAAGCTTGCATGTAAAGGGATTGCTTCAGAGAGATCTGGTTCAGGTTCCTCTGGAAAGAGCATCTGAGTATGGTGGCACCAGTCATTGAAAATGACTATGTTTGCAGTGAGGTAAGCTACCCTGTATTTACTCTCAAGTATTAGGATGCACRTAAGCTTTACTGTAATTCTCCTTGTGGTAACTTATATACCTATACTTTAAAAAACTCTCCTGAATGAGAGGCTAGACGGTTAAACTTAGTCGTATCTCTTTATTCAGATATACAGAATCCTGTTTTACAAGAAGTATGATAAATTGAGAATGCAAGAATCGCAGTGCCTTTATTTGGAATACTAATGAAAAACACAACATATTTTCTGTTGCAGAAAAGAAAAAACAGAGCACTTTGTCACTTACCTACTGTGATGAGAGTAGTATGCAGTAAAAATGGTATAGTATTCATTTGACTTGCAGTGAAGAGAGTTTTTTTTTATATGTCTGGGCTGCCTAAGGCCTTTAGGACTCTTTCAGTTAATCACATAGCTCCAGTGCCGGATTTGTGTAAAAAGGAAAGGCCARTCTATTGAGCTCAGTAATAATTCATCTCTGCTTCTACTGATACGGGGTATTCCGATCAGCTTTTGAAAAAGCAGCTTTTGTTTTCTGGTGTCTTTTAGTCTCAACTCTTAATAGCTTCATATAATGACTTCAACTCCTTCTACTAGCAGAAAGGGTGAACAGCTGATTCCTATTTACTTTCTCCATATTACTCATGATTTTCTAGTCCTTTATTATATGGTCATCAAAGTAATTTTATTCTAGGCTGAAGAGTTCTGGCCTATTGAGTTCTTTTTCTGGAAGATAGTCCATAACTTTAGTCAAAAATATGGATCTCTACAAGGTCTGTTCTYTTACTATTTTCAGCTAAGAGCTATAAAGAAGGATGATACTGTCTTTTTTCTTCAGCCAGTCAGGGTTGGGTTGGCCACTGTGGTAGGACATTCTGTTGCTTGTAGCTGCAGAATGACAGTTGGATGTTTTTATACTTAATCAGACGGGGAGAAGCAAAGAGCAAATCTTCTTGGATGGATCTGTGTTTTTAATATTCTAGCATTTTGGAGGCTATTTAGGATTTTTCAGAACTCCTTTTTTCAAACATTTTCAGATTCACCAGAAAATTAACCAAGACCTAAAGAAAAACTGCAGTACTGTACAGTTATATATCTAAGTTAATTTTGAATATGGTAAATCAGAGTATGGAAGCAGTACAGGTATCAGATTGCTGTGGACTTCTAAAATCAGTTAGAGACACGCTAATACTATCTGTGCTGTGACCTCTTTGCCTYCACTAGCACAGAGGAGGAAGCTGTAAGTTGCAAAAATAGAGTAGGGATGTAGGAGTGAGTCAGAAGAGTGGAGGCAAAAGCGAGCTGTCAGATGTGGGCTGGCTGTCAGGATGAAACTGAGAGTTAGGAAAATTAAATGGTGGTGTAGAAAAGGAAGTGGGAAAGAAAGGCTGATACTAGGAATACTGAAATAATGGAACTCAGGTGGTGGTGTATTGGATATCAGGTAATTAATGTTGCCTTTGAAATCTGTACTTGGACTTAACATGCATTAACCTTTCAATACTCTATTATGTCATCATACCTAGATTATAGGGCCTGTATAGAGGATTTGCTCTTGGGATATAGTTCAGGACATCTGATAGAAGATGCTGTTGCGCGTGGGACTTCTGCTTTTTCAGTAAAAGAAAGGGGAAAAAAGGAGAGAATGGTATATGGGGTAGGAGACTGCAGGGAAATCTGTAGAAACATTATGCACTTGAGGCTGTAAGTGTAATGAAAGGCAACTTTTCTTTAGACATATGAAATGGTGTGTATCCTAAAACCTCAGTTCCATGGTATTTCAAATTGTATGGTTAAATCAGGGGATATGGCTTATGTTTACCTTTTTGTCTGTTTACCATCTGTAAAATGGTAGCTTTTGTGGTGGAGTTTTTATGGAAATTCTGCTTATGTACCTAAATGGTGGTAAGTGCTGATAGGTATAAGAGCCCATGAGAAAATGAGTTCCATTTGGAACAAGATTTGAGCAATACAGCTGAACACTGAATAAAAAACCATAATTTTTAGTAGCTGCACATTATGAAAGCACTGATCATCTCGTAGATTGAATGAAACAAGTTGCTTTGGCCGCAGGGAAATAGAGATCATGTAGGACTATACACAGGTCATACGCTTGTGGGGCCAGTTGCTTGGCTTGGGGCAGCATTAGTTAAAGCATTTCCTAGTCCTGGAATATTTGGCTGTTCAGCCTTACTATTGCTTATAATTAGGTCTATGCATAAATGAAAATTTAATGTAAAAGTGGAGTCCTTAGAGAAGCATAAAGCTTAAGCACGTTTTGGCTAATTTAATAGTGTAAATTAAGCAGGCACAACAGCTTTCCCCTCCAGGAATTCTTGTAGAGGTGTGCACCATAGAGGAGAAAAAGCACGCTCAAGGCAGCAAAGGCAGTCTTCTGGCATGTCAAGGAGTGGGTTTCTCTTTTTTGTATAACATGGGGGCAGTTTCTCACCATGCACTCTGAGGTATTTGGAGCATAGCCCCTAGCCAGATGGATAGATCTTTCATGAAAATAAATTGAGAACCAGTTTTAAAAACAGTTTGCGTTGCAGGAGCTTTCAGTTTGCAGCATGAATGGTGGATGATTGAATAGTAGAGAAAGCCAGATGGGCCTTTGTCCGTTTGTCTGAAATGGGGGAACTTGGAAGTCTTCCCTGTCAATCCCTACCCCTACCCTTGCCGCTGCTCTGTCCCTGCCAGGGCCACTGAATGGTTACCTGCCAAAACTCTGCAGCGCATAGACTTTCCCCAGTGTGTATACTTTCTCCATATAGTCAAATCTCTTTCATTTTTTTGTTTTTTTTTCCACGTGTTTACTTTAGCACTTGTTCTTACATATTTGTGGGGGAAATGCAGTCAGTAAAGTCACTCACATTGCTATGACTGACCTTGAAGTCAATGTGCTTTTCAACCGGGCTTTCATTTTTGTCCTCTTTGACAATAATTATCTTTAACTAGCAGTCTGATGTAGAAGAAGCAAACTTTAAAACATTTATGATTAATTTCATGATGACGTGTATACAGCTAAGGTCAGGTAAACTTCTGGCTTCTTGTTATTTCTTTCAAGCTGACACAGTCCTGGTAAAGAGGAGGCCAGCGTGTTGTCTGTCCTGGTGCAATTCAAAGATGTCAGCAGTCTCTCGGAAGTTAGAAGTCAACACAAATGAGTTGTTGTACATAATTAGAAATGTAGGCTTTTACCCCTTTCTCCAGAATCCTTTCTGAGAAGGAAAGTCAGAGTAGCTGCAGCTCCAGGGGCAACTAAGCCAATACTGTGCTTTGCTGCCTTGAAAGGGCGTGCTCTTGCGTCTTCCTCCCACCATGCTGTTTTCTTTCCCTCCTGTTTATTTATTTATTTATTTCAGTGGGTGGGGAGGGAGAAAGGGTTGTTTCTGCCTTGCTGGTGAGTTGAATTGGCTAATGGAGAGTCTGACAAATGCTTTTGGGAGTGTGCAGTTGAGAATGAGGAGGGAGACTGGGACCTCCCTGTTTGTCAACAGTGAGCTCCTGTAGAATCATGCCCTGAGTGATTAGCTCAAAGGAGTTAGGGTTTGCTGGTTTTATAACACTACCTCCTGCAAGGAACAGAATATTGCTTAAAACTCATCTTGAAACATAGAAATGAAAATTATCCAATAGGGATGGTATTTATTAGTACTTTGAAACATTGTCGTCTCCTGAATGTCAGAGATTCTAACRCAGAATATTCAGCTGAGGGTCCAGTTATCAGCTGGGATATCGTTTTTGTGTAACTACCTAAAATCAAGTATAGCAGGGGAAGAAGATCGTACAAGCTCAATTAGAATACTTTCTTAAAGTGTGTGTTTTTATCAGCATTTGACTACAAAAACTTTTACCAAAGGTATCTTCTGCAAAATTCTTAAAAGTAGTATTACGTGCTGCTAAAGACAGTGGAAGAAATATGTCAATGTCTTACTTTGACTCAGGTGAAAGCTTCCTGCAAAGTGACACTGCTGATGAAGTAGTGAGCATAAGTACTTACCCTTTTTTAAGAAATATTTTGGTTTTCTGGCAAGTTTATTTAGTACCTTTTCTCCTTGAAATTGATGTCTGAGCTTCCAAAATCTGGCATGCAGGACTAAGAAGCTAGAGGTGAACTGCCACAGCATGTGGAAGAATGTATGAATTCCTTGTGCTCTGGCAAAAGAGCAGATGACATGAGTGCTGTGCTGATTTTGGCACGTATGCTATGGGTTACAATTGCTCATCTAGGTACGGTATTTTCCTGTTGCTTGCTTGCTCGGATAAAATTGCTCTTCAAAAGGGTAGCGAGAAGTGGAAGATTTAGAGATTACTAGTCTACAGGTTTACCTTTACACACAAAGGAAACTTGGTTTGTGAGGACCTAAGGCTCTGAAAATGGTGGGGAAGATACAGCTGTATCCTTGCCTTTTTTGTACACTCTTCCCTAGATGTTTGCAGAGAATTTGGGGATGGCAGGCGCAACCTCTTCAGGCAGTGCACATCGTGCCACACAGAATAGGCAGTGACCACGGCTGTGATTTGGAGACTCCTTAAGTCCTGCCACATGAGATGCTGCAGATGTACTGTCCAAGTGTTTGGTGGCAGTATTGAAGATGGTATAGTGCGAATCATAGTCTACAAATATGCCAGAATGAGTCTGGAGACATTGGTGGTGGTGGAGCACATGCAGCAATTTGAAGAAAAAGAAGCTACTGCTTCCTTTCCTCCTGTATCAGAATAAATACCGAGCTGAGGAGTCTGGTTTGCTTTTCCCTTTGATGCTGTGAGGAGAASAACAATAATGCTGGTTGCATATGCAGTCTAGAGACAGGCTTCTCAAAAATACTCAATTTCTGCTGGCTTTTCATGCACTGTATGCCAAGCGATGGACTTAGTCTTTGATACTTGGTGTGATGAGGGGCTACTATGGCTAAAAAAAAGGACAAGTCTGTTTAGTTCAGGTTTGGGGGGATATGCTTAAAGGTGTCCTCTCATGAGGAAGCCTGTTCAGGTTCAGCACCTAAGGTGTCTTTGCTGCATGAAAACTAATAAGCTTTCATGAACATTTATGAACAGTTGCCCTGTCTGGAGTCAACTTTCAGCTGGCAAGGCTACAACCTTAAAAAGCCTTGATGGACTCATGTCAGTTCAAAACTGCGTTTGCTGGTGCCCCAGATCTTAGGCGTGTGTGTCACTTGGGGTCCTTCAGTGTTGATCAGGTCTGGCCTCATGGTGCAAAAAAGCAGTGGTGCTGTTGGTGAAGCTAAGCAAGCCTTTGAAGCAGCATAACTGTGCTGGCACAGTATTGCCTTCCTGCTCATAAGCCTAACGGACCTCAGTTATCTTGATATCTGTCACATGGATTTTTTTAGTGTGAGTTTTTAATTCTTTCATCCAGTATGGCTGACAGGCTAACTCGTTTAGGCATCTGTGTTATTACTTTGTAGTGCTGGTGTAGTGTTAACAGTCCTCTGCTGTTTCCCACGTATTTTAAGATCTGTTTAGAAAATAAATATCGGCAGACTTGAAGATGCCTTAAGTTCTTGAATTGTGGCTAGAGAGCTGCCTAAGCATACTTGTGATTTGTATTACCAAGATCTACTGAGTTAAATAGTGATCTGTGGGTTTTTAGCGTTTTTCTTTATTACTAGTGGACTGGAAAGCGGTATATAATCCTCATTACACAAGACACATAAAACTTTCTGCGTCTTTCAAAAAACAAAGCAGAGGTATTTGTTGACCAATTCTCCCGTATATTATTCATATATATGTCTTATATCACTGGTAGGTTTTTTTCCCCATTCTTAATATATTTAAGAAATGCCTTAGATCCTGCCCCTGCCAACTGTTTTTTCACTGATGTTCATAGCTTTCCTTTCCAAATTTCTACTTTCTGTTACTTAAAATTTGTATTGATTTATACCCATTTTTAAATTCTGATTTTATATTGATTTTCACAGCTTTATTTGCTAAACATTTTATTTTTAATTGCTGCCATTCCTTTGCTTTATCTCTATACCTACTGTAACTTCCTGAAATTGCTTTGTAGAATAATAGCTTCTGTTCCGTGTGGTACGCATTCAAAAAAAAAAAAAAACAAACAAACTTGAAAATTGGCCCTTTTAAAATGCCATGAATTGTGTATATATAGTGATATATACTGTTGTAGATAAATCTATATAAACTTAGATCATTTTACTTGTTGGCTGTTGTCTTCCTGTCCATTTTTCAATGTAATTGGGCAGTAAGCGGTTTCCTAGGGACTTGTGATTACTTGCAGTTTCTTTGTTAATCTGTTATGATGAGTTTCTAATGGGACAACTGTACCAAAGAATTTCCTGTTTAGGTAGACCAGAGGGAGCCCGATGTCAAAGCTGGTACTTCTGTCATGCTCTTTTGGGAGAGAGAAGGTTCACAAAGTGGATGTTGTTTTTACATTTGCGGCTAGAGATAAATTGTTAGACGTCTCTGTTAAGAAGTACTCACGGCTGTTTTCTTGTGCTGGTGAAAAATTTGGATACRGTGGAAAGATGGTTGTTGGAGGTGGAACTGGGATTGCTGCCGGGGCAGAGGAAGCATGCACAAGTGAGCGCAGGTTTCCTCTTCGTTCCAGCCAGTGAGGGTTTGCTCAGCAAGTTGCACCATGTGGCTAGCCTATTGRAAATAGAGTATTAAGTTACACTGTGGCAAAAATGCCTTTTTTAGAAGTTGCAAACCGTATCTGTGTAGATGAACAGCTGCGTAGCTAGCCTTTGAGAGAGAGGGAGTTTGGTGCTGAATACTTTTTTTTATTCTTTATACTTGACAGATGCTTGTAGTGCATTTGATTATCATCTCCTTATTTGTTTGTACAAACAGTTTTGTTTACTAAAACATGGCAATGTGTTTCATGGAAGTTATTTTAGAAGATTGTTTAGCAAATTTAGCAAAGGCACAGCATAAGTACATCCTTATTTAACTTCGAAGGGATTCCTGAAGTGCCTAGTCTGACTCGAATTTTGGCTTTAGGTGTAGTCTGAGTTGATCTTATCCTTGCAGAGGATTTATTTGAGTCTTGGTGACCTTTGTTGCAAGTACCTTACCTTTTGAGGATCACAGTGACATTTCTTTGTGCAGATTAAATGAGAAAAAAGGCTTTGGACAGGTTGTTCCAAGTGATGCTGTGTATTTACCTACAGTGTGGAATATGAAAATGTACATGGAAATTACCTGACACCGAATTTTTTAGCATTGTCTACRCCTTATGTGCTCCCCTGAGTAATTCCTTCAAACTTTCGGCAGATCAGAAAGCAAAACAGGTCCCWGTTTCTTTAGGTTTTATGCTGAATATATTTCTGAAGTCAGAAATGAATTGAGCTATTTTAAAATGTAGTTATGTATATATGTGTGTACCACAGCCAGTCTTTCCTAAAAAGGAAAAYTGGAGAGCTGCTGCTTGTTTTTTCTGTTGAAAAGGGATGTTAAAATGCATAAAACATACTGTGCTGTCTTTAGGTGTTTAAAATGCTAACAGGATTATCCTGGAGGTTTATCAACATGTCTGTGTTGCCCTGCTTCGGAGGTAGGGCTGCCCTGAGGAGCACKGGGGTGTTACTTCTGGTACACCTGGCAAAGGGGTTGTCTGACACCTGCAGGGTTGCAGGGACTGGAAGCTGCAAATTTCTCCCCTTGTTACCAGCTGAATAGACAACATTTGTGTTGAAAATTACAGTTTTAAGAAAGAGCAACTGTTTGATATTTACTGTAACAAGTTTGGCTAATTTGCTTTTGGATAATTTCACTA
Organism: Oceanodroma leucorhoa; assembly: GCA_030449065.1. NCBI lineage: Eukaryota > Metazoa > Chordata > Aves > Procellariiformes > Oceanodroma > Oceanodroma leucorhoa. The sequence continues at coordinate 5,066,355 of JASVER010000038.1, read as the reverse complement.
AAACTCTATTTAATTGGGTTTTAGACAGTCCCTGGTTTTCTGCTAAAATTTTAGTGAGACTGTCAGAATACTCTGCTTTTATCCTGAACCTGCTGATTTGCAACCTATGTCAGCTTCGAGTCTTAGTAGCATTTTTGAAAGGATGAAAATGCTTTCCAGTTTATCTAGTCAATTCAGTGAATCATAAGTTTGATCATAAATTGAAAAATTTACTGGGTTTTATATTAGAGAAGGATAGCTTTTCTTTTCCCAGTCTAGGAACAGAAAGTAGGACTAGCAATGCATTCTTTCTTTAAAAATGGAAAATTATGAGAAACAATTAGTTAAGTTTCCTGTTTACATGTAGTACTACCTTTGTTTAATTGATTTTGTGTACAAAATGCAGTTCTGATAAACTAATATATTTATCACGTTTAAGATAATGTGATTAATGTTTAAGCAATTCAAAATGCCACTTTTACTTCTAATTTAATTCTTGTTTCCATCCAGGTACAACATGATTGTATTAATTTTTTATACATAAAATTTATATAAATCTAACTGACATTCATACTTCACATGTACTTTTTTATTCTATTATGTTAAATTGAATTATACAAATTAGTTTATTATTTACATAGATTCCCCTACTTAGGGAGGAAAAAAGCCCTGAACGATACCAGCCTTACCAGCTTACTAAAAATGTGCTTTTACTTCTAATATATTGTATAATGATGAGGATAAAACCACATATGGCAAGTACTAATTGAATGGAGCATTCATAGGTGTGTAGCTGCAAATTTGAGTGTCTTACTGCCTTTTTGTACCTGTAGTCTTGGTTTCTTCTGTTAAAGGTGCTTTTTACTGTCTACAGTAATGTGTAGTAGGAAAGTGAGCACACAGAAGGTCCGTCTTGGTTAGTTTAGTGTGCTCTATCAACATGTATATTTTTTTTCCCTTGATGGGATGAAGGATTGTCATTGTTTTTATTAAATTCAATGTTATTACTTTTATTCTACTCAGCTTTGCCACTTCACTTGGCTAAAATTAGAAGGCAGTAAGAACTTCCCCTAGAGCCTGCTAAAGCAGAAGATTAAATGTCAGTTGACGACTAGATCACTAATGTAGCCTCTAAGAGTTCACAGCGGAGCACTGATAGATGTGGTCAGGTTTGCTTTCTTCCAAGGCAGCGCAGCTTTCCTCTCCAAAGAACTCAGAGCTGTGTAGAGGTGATAGTCAGAAGCAGAGGAAAAAAGGGAAACTTGGCACATGTGGTTTAAGTTTAATCCAAGGAACATAGAAGTGAACAAACCTGTTTGTTTACATAAACAGATTCTTCTAGTAAGTTTTCTTGATGCCTTTTTGTTTTGCTAGATGATTAATTTGGTTAAGAACGTGTATTAGAGGATATCAGTATGTTAGGTATTTTAAATTGAAAAGCTGCTTTGACGCACAAACTTGTTTAGTTGACCATATACTAAAAGCAGATTATGTTTACTCATGAAAAAATTTAAGTATTTGAAATATSATTGGCATATTCTTAAATTTGACTGTGACAGAAATACATATACTATATGACACTGCCTTCTTCTCGAATTTAATATTTACACGTTGTGTGACCATGAAAACTAATTACTACCTGCCAAGATTATAACAATAAATGCTTAATGAAAGCATAGCTGCATAATGGCACTGTATTTTTACAGTAAGAAAATTTTATTTGCTCCTAAAAAAAAWTTCTTTTCGATGAATGAAGACTGCTTCCGTACCTGTCAGGAGGTACATGTGGAGGGTTGTATGTCTGTGTCCTACTGAGCATGGTGCCTCAGCCACAACTGTTGAAATTGCCTCAGAAAGCAAACTGCGAAGGCACAGGCCAAAAGAGTGAGAAAGACATTTGTGAAATGAATGAGTCTGAAATTGGGTTCTGGATTTAACTCTCAAATTCACTGATTTGGTCCTGCTGCACAAATGGAGTAGGTTTCAACAACATGTAGCTAAAATGAGAATCTGTCATACGGAATTTGTACAGACCTACCTGCCTAAGCCGTCAAGGTTCAAGACAGCTTGTGAATTTGTAATCGTACTAGCTGTAATACCATGCTGTCAGTCAGGTCTTAATTTCTCCATTTCGCCCAGTAAACTCATGCTCTTTCACTTGCAGTGTGGTTATAAAGTTGACTAAGAAACCTGAAACTACATTTAAAAGCAAGTTCTGTTGTTCCACAGAATGTACTAGTTTTGTTTTTARATTGAAAGAAACCAGAAGGAACAGCAGAAGTTGTTTCTCAGATGCTTAATACCACGAGTTTACGGTAGAGCCTCTTTTGTGTTAAGTTCAGGCAAAGGTTGCTTCACAGAGTCCTTCATGTCCAGTATATTCACCAACTTCACGTCAATATATTGAGCCAGGAGTAAAAAGGGCATTCAGGCAAATAGATCTGCTCAGTATCAATATTTTAGTCTTTGAATGCTGTTTGGTTTGGTCTTTTCTAAAATAATTTTGTAAGGGCTAGCATTTTTTTCCATGACATCTCATTTTTGTTTGAGGTTTTTTTGGCAGGCTTTTTCTGGGTATTTTTTTGGCAGGTTGTCTTGAGATTTTTCTTTGAGTTGACGTAAATGAATACCATTAAAGTTTAATACTAAACATTTAGTATGGTAGTTTTAATTAAGAGATAACTTTTAGTGTGGGAATTTCAAGTGTTCCTGAAAATAGATTTGCACGCAGCTAAAAAAGAAAACAAATAATTATTTGAAAGTAGATTTGCACGTAACACTAGGTAGCCTGGAATAGTTGGGTGGGTTTTTTTCAGCAAAAACAGGAAAGCGGGCATTAGACTGGGTTGTTCTGTCCATATAATGTCTGTCAGAGTGAGTCTTGATCCATTACTGAGATTGCTAACAGGAATGGTAGCATCTCTGGTTATAGTAAATAACATGTTATGGCCAACTCTCCTGTTCCCTTTATTTATCTCGGCAGGAGGTTAGAGGACAAGAATAATTCTATCTCTACTTGAAACATGCTAAAACCACTTAAATATATGTATTCTATTACAGTCCTGATTAAAAACTATGATTAAGGATTCATTAGGGTTTAAATAGTGGGAAGTCCCTGTGAAATCAGTTTTATAACACGTAGATTATATCAGTCTCAACAGCAATAGATTTTAGTGTTTTTCATGAATTGTGCCCTTAATTAAATTCACAGGTTTAACTATAAATTACAAAGTAGCAAAGCTTAAGGGCATGTAATTAATTTAGTAGTTCAGTGTAATAGAGGAAACAAGGCAAAATTRTAGTATAGAAATTACATTATGCTCTTACTGAATATTTGAGCTAAACAATTATTGATTTTCTTTTAGCTCCTGGTTTTAGCCATCCCTTGGAGCTGAAATAAAGTCTAAGTGAACTTCTATTGAGATATACTGATGCATATTACAARGTGTTTACATGAAGTGGAGTTAATAGCTAGAGGAGTTTGAGTTCTGGAATGACTTGTGTATTTTTGTCAATGTTTGACAGCTCTGCAGCATTCAAATTAAGTAATGATGGTTAATGGGTGCTTGGTTTCAATAGTGTCTGCATGCCTTCCCCATGAGACTTGAATGGACATGAAACATTGCATCAGCCTCAAGTAGTGTTTTCTCCTTAGGAGAAAGTGTCTTGCCCACCTGCTTTTGCAGGTGTCTAAAAGGATTCTCGTTTTCTACACTTAGAAGTGAAACGTTTCCAAGAAATTTCTCCAGAGAAAAGTTTGCTGCCCTGCAGTGGGGGAAAGGGTTAGACATTGAAATTTATACCGAGTTTAACTCATATTCTGGGGTGAGAGAAATACAAACAATACACTTGAAACTGCCGGAACTTGCAGAAGCAATGAGATGCTCTTGAAATGATTTGTTAATTTGAGTTATTGGATATGGCAACTATCATTTTAACAATTTCGTATGGATCAACTCTCCAGGATTTTAAATAGTAGGCCATTCTTAACTGAAAATAACACTCTCATGCATCATACACACAATATTTACAAACAAGTTAAACAAAATAACACTAGTGTAGTAAAAGGGTAATATTACTAGTTTATTTTAATAACATAATTATTACTAGTAAGCATGCTTTAAAAAAGTAAAATATTCAGTCCTAAAACTAGATTTTGTCAGTATGCAGAGATATCCGGTATTACCCTAGCTCACTGAAAAACAGAAGCTGTGACTTGTGGGTTGGCTAAATGAACACTGGAAAGATTATGCTTAATTTCATAATTGAGTAACATTTGTCATCTGTAATACTAAATTGGTGCCTGAAGTTCTGTTACAACACCAAAACTGTCCTATTGCTTACCGTAAACGTGAACATCAACAGCAGCCTTTCCACCCTGTATGTACTATATTAAAAAGAATACTCAGCAAATGTAAAATACATGCTTTTATAGTGATTCCTTAAATAGTAAATAAGTGTAATAATCACTAATATTTCATGACCTAATTTGTTGGACATTCTTATTGCCYTTTATCCTGGAAATGTTCCCAAATATTCTGTGAGTCTTAGGACATTGTCATTACTAATATTAGACTCTTAAGATGTTATACTTTGTATAAAAACATTGAATTAATGACCTACGAACACATTTAAGGTGCAAAAAGGTATTCCTCCTTTGTTCTAGTGGCTGTAACTGCCAGGTTGCCTCAAATCTGTAGCTTGGAAGTTAGATAAAGCTTATGTATTCATTTCGTATGCCTTACTGCCACTTCACTTGTTTGTGCTACATTCCTAATTAACGTGCAGCATAAATATGTGATCTACCGGAAATGGGAAGTGTTGCTCAAGCTTGCTTTGGATCTTTTGACCAAAATTCTTTTTATACCTTCTCAGTTAGTGGTTTATTGAAAGAAAAGAAAAAAATGAAATTAAGAATTGCAATATGTAAGCTTATTCTTTTTTTTTCCCAAGGAGGGTGAAGATGAACAGAAGATGTTCATAAACATCTTTTTTGTTAAGACCTGGCTGTCTTAACAAAACCTTTCCTCATGAGGGCAAAAATCATTGCAGAGTGAGACCGGTGTTCAAGCTGCGGGGATTATTTGGTGGTGCTGAGCTCACTGGAGGGCCAGCGAGAGGACCCAGGCAGAAGTTGTAATGGTTGAGTTCATACTGTGAACTGCTCTGTGGCAGCATTGTTTCAGAGGACTCATGCTTTAACCACCTCTTCATGACAAGTAGTGAATTTAATTCTCTTCAACCTCTATTCCTGTCTCAATTTCAGTTGAAATTGCTGAGGGAGGGAGGACAGCCAGGTAGAGTGAGTAATGTGATTTCCTTAGGAAGTCTGTACAAACAAGAAAGTAGGCTAAAATGTGTTGTAAATTTAAAAGTGAGAGTGGTAGAATTGGTTGCAAATTTAGAAGTGTGTTCTTTGAAAAGTGTCAGTTTGAAACAAGAAGCTTTAACATGGGGTTTGTAATGCTGAGAAATTTCACAGTAAACCAAAATTTGTTTCTCTGATAGTGGAATTAAGACATGAAGATGAATTTCAAAGCAAGACTCCTCTGAATATAAAAAAAAGTTTTAATATAATCAAAGCAAATAATTCTGCTTTAATCAGATAAAGATAATAGTATATTGCTGTCCTTTTCTTATTTTATTTAATTTTAAATTCTAATTGCTTTTCTAATCCATTTTAGATCCAGTTCAGCAAAGTATGTCGGCATAGCTATAAGGGTGTGGTATGTGATGGCAGAGGGAACAAGCAATCCAGGGTGAAGGGAATAGGAAGCACTTTTAACCAGCTCTGCTGCTAGATGTGGAAGCCCTCCCTTAATTTGATTCTTTGGTTTGTTAACAAAGATGTTAATATCCTGCTTAGTTCCGTTAGACTCACTGGACTTGGTTCACTAGACAAATCAAAGGAAAGGATAAACTATTCTCCCGGCCACTGCGTGAGGTCTTTCTCCTGTTTCCAGCATTCCCACAGGAATTCAAAATGGTTGTTTGGCTTGTTGTATCCCTTTGAGTCTAAGGTATTACTCCGTGTTCATATTTTTGACTTGTTTCTGTACTGAGAGTAAATAAGGAAAAATGAAGTGTGGTGACAGAGATAAACATACTTATTTTCTGCTATTAGAGGCAAAATACCTTAATTTGTGGAATGGATCAGGATACTAATCAGGTAACAGTAAAAGGCAGGTTTTAATCTCTCTCTAGAAAATACTAGTAAAAAATTGAATGTCTAAACCTCGTTAGATGTCATTACCTCATTAGATCGCATCATTGATGAAAAACAATAAAAATTGTAGTCCAATGTAAGATACATACTGTATAGCTTTGCTGCATGTATATGGGACAGTAGTCTAACTGATTGCTTGTCTCTTTCYCGACAAGATTTCTGATTTTTCTAAAAAATACAGACTTGATTTTCCTGTCTTTTGGGGAGGAGTACTGTCTGCTGAATTCGTTGGGTGGTTACTCACTGAGGGACTCTAGATAATCTCTTTTAAAGCTATCTATTTTAAGGTTACTTACTAACTTAAGTCTACCCTTCACCTATGTACTTAACACCTGATAGTAAGGAGAGCCAGCTAGATCACATGCCACTTGCACTGGGATATGAAGTCATGGTGAATACAGTTAAAATCTAGCACGTTCAGCAGGCATCTGGTTATCCCCTTCCGCGTGATCAGAAAGTATTTCTGGGAAAAGTTTAAGATGTTGCTCACTTAACATAGGCATGTTGTTTCCAGGAGGAGTTGGACCTACCTAGGGTTGGTCTGAGTGGGAGCCGGGCTCTGTTGGTCTTTGCTGTTCGTTGCAGACCAGGTTTCAGGTTGTTGTACAAATAGAAAGTGGTTTTCTTTCTTGGGCCTTAATATAATTCCTTTGAGATTTTATCTCTGTTCTTATCCGAAAAGGTAACCAGACTTTGTATTATCAACTTTGCTTTGTTTTGCTTCCTTTATGACTAATTAGCCTAGTTTCTAAATTGGTTCCCAAAGGAAACGAGGTTTATATGATTGCACGGTCCAGCTGTTTTTCTGTTTGGGGCCCGTTGGCTAACTTCCATCAAATTTGGCAGGGTAATGCGTGCTCCATGCAGAAATGCTGCCTTTCTATCAGTTTGCAGAGGCTGGGAATGGGGTTGAGAGACAGAACCAGTGCATGGGATGAAGGGAATCTTGAGCGTGAGCTCGCATGCTTTTCTGCTTGCCCCAGGAGCTGGCTGGTGTGCGTGCTCTACAGATGCGGTGGTTAGCGAGCACTCGGAAAGAGCTTTAGGATGACCTGTTGTTTCACTAAGTGGTAACTGGGGCTCTAGGTGGGAACTAAGGATCGTGAAAGGAGAGACTGGGGATGGGGAGATGGATGCCAAGAACCAAGATTAATCCTAGAAAGATTGTAGCAGACATGGAAGAGGAAGGCCTGTGGCTATCTATCCTCTGTGCCGAGACTGGGACAGAAGTCATCGTGGGAATTTATCTTTTTGAGTCACTGTAACATCAGTGGAACTCTTGTTATTTACATCTTGCATGTACATTGCTTTTTCCTTTGTAATGCTTTCAGGCTGAGGTCTAGTAGGGCAGACTTTTCGGAGGCTGTTGCTTTAAGTTTATCRTGCTGTTCTGACAAGCTTTCCTTCTGCGGTTGAGATGTCAGTCTTTAACAACAGAGGCACTTCTGGCACTTGATAAATATTGCTTTTAGAAGTGACTACGAAGATAGCGCAATGACAATTGGAGTAGAAATGGAAAAACATTGAGATAAAATTTCTTCTATGACATTTGTTTCTTGGCTTTCTGACTTAAGGTACCTGCTGATAGTCAGAGGTGTCTTTTGTATGGAAAGTACTGAGAATGATATGGTCCATCAAACACCTGCGGTGCAGTTAAAGTGAAAAAGGGGACAAGGAGAAGTAGGATGTATTATATACGTGTTCTTCAGCAATAGGATCAATTGCATTTGCTTTTCTTCACCTTAAGATAGGTAATAACCTTCTTGGAGGCCACAGTGGGTTTTCTATAAAATATTTCAGGTACAAGGCTCATTTTTAAGTAATCTTTGTTTAAGGAATTCCAAAGGTCTTATTTTTTAAATTACACAACTGTCTTCCATTTCACCAACTTCAGCTTCTGTGGCTCCTGTTGTCCCATAATAAAATTATTAAAACAGTTGTTCAGATTGTATAATCAGTTATGACGAACATTATTTAAACCTCACTAATGTGATCACTAGTAATGCCAGTACTTTCCCATTTGCATATGCAAGTAAATTCTTTTACTATCTTAATAGTTACTCTTCTATCATCCTAATATATATAATCTCACAGATTGTTTATCTTTGCTTGTCATGAATGTGCAATCTCTGATAATACATGAGAAGTGTATTTGAGCTCTCCTGATTCTTGCTGTGTATGGCACAATAAACTGCCCAAATTTGGTCAAATATTTTTAGCCACTTAGTCATATGTCTTTTAATGTGCTGCATATGTAAGCTTTTGATTCACTTAGCAACAGTATTTTTATGAGTATGTCTTGCCAGTTTTTCTTATGTATACTTGAAAAATGGGCAAGGATTGTTCCGTGTTGGGTTCTGTCACAACCAGACGGTCTGGCTTTTTTTTTTTTTAATAGTGCTAATCAATTTTAAGATATCCTTTTTTCACAGATTATGAATTTTAGGGGATTTTAAGATATACGAATATGCAGCATATTGAAATGTAATCTTAAAAGATCTGTATTTAAAAATGCTTAGGTAATTTCAAAGTTTTCTGGTATGAATTTATTTTCCTTACCATAAATCGGTGAATATTATGCTATATACATGGAATATCAATGGTCAGGCAAATTGGATATCCAGAAAAACTGGATATATGGCAGGTGTGAAATATGGCTAGGTTAATGTTTCTGTTAAATGTAAACATCTGTTTCTTGAATTTGTTTTCCTCCTGAACTGAGTTATGATGTCTTGCATTTAGTTCTTTTTCATTTAAGTGACAAATGCCTTGCGAAGAGAGGAGGTTCTTTTCTTTCAGAGCTTGTTACTAGCACGTGAGCATTGTACACTGATGATAAGTGGAAGAAATTGAAGACAATATGCTGGAGGAATTTGTAGTCTTTGATGTTGGAGCGTGTTCATAAATTATTTTATTAAAAGAATTGCTGATTTTAGGGATGGGTAGGACTAACAAGATAATTCAAAAAAATCCTTTAGGAAGGCAGTTTTCAAAAATACCTGAAAAGGTAGGAAGGTTTATGAATGTTTTCACTCAATAATGTGTTTTTGTTTTTAATTGAAAAACAAATAATGCAAGCAGTATACTGCAGTCTAATTGCAATCTAGCTGCAAGTTTATTAACAAGTCCAGATGAGACTTGTTGTTAAAACAGTTCTGTGTTACATTCTAAACAAAGCCTTAAGTTTGTACCTAACTAAAGCAAATGGGGTCAAAGAGGGATAATTTCTTGCTGCTTTTGTTTGGCTGGTTAAACGGGGCAGCAACAAATCTCCCTCACAGTGTAGCTGTTGCCTCAGCACTGCAGAATGGAGGAAAGCTTCGGGATTCATCTTGGAATGCACAATTGCTTAAATAAGGAAACCTGAGATTTTTTGCCATAATAAAGCAGTATATAATTTTCAGTCCTTATTGCTGTAGAAGTATTCTGAAAAGTACAATTTATATCTTAATTTCATTTAATTAGAGACATAATTCTCTAGAAGGATTTAGGAGCCCAGCATTAAAAGTTCTCTTTTCAGCCTTCTGGTTATGTAGTATATTGTTGATTTATTAAGCTAAAAAATTAATACCAGTCTTGTGGGGTCTAGCTGTTTTGAGACCTTGCTGTCCTGAAATGCAGAGGGACTTTTCTCTCTGTTGCTCTGCCCTTTTAAGGGCAGCAGTATGGAAGTTGGCAAGAAAACTCCCTGAGCACCCTGTGAGAAAAATACTCAAACGCGGGGAAGAAGGGCAAAATAGGAGCCAGTTGAGATGGAGATCTGGAGAGCGGCAGTAGTTCTGCATCTGGGCAACACTGCTTGGTAATTAAGAGATGTGCAAAAATGATAATATCTTTGCAATGTGCCAAATTGATACTCAAGTAGGTTTATAAACAGCAGTGATTAATAGACTGTTAAAAGATGTATGATGGTATAGAATATGCTGCAGTAGAAAACAGCAGGGGGGTGTTGAAATGCAACGTAGCATCCCCTTCCATACTCCTTAGTCTCGACTGCATTATAATTAAAACCACGTTATGGTATTGTTTTCCAAACTGCTCCCCATCTCTTGGTCACAACAATTCTACTTCATGGTGTAGCTGTTTATTTAATTGTAATATCCGCGCAAGTGAGTGAGCTGGGCCTGGGATGGAGTGAGGGCCTGGGGGCTTTATAAAGGGAACCACTTTGTACTGGAGAACAAGGTTGCAGTGGGGATTGTAAATGGCTTCTCAGAAAACCTGAACAAATTTACCTGAGGAAATAATATTTGTTGGTTTTGTTAAACTCTGTTTGAATTCATTTATTTAAAGATTTTTTACAAATCTGTAACACCTGCTGCTTTTCTTTCAAATTCTTCCTGTCTTGCTGTCAGACCCCAACAAATAAACCCTACTTCCTCATCAGACCTGAAAATACTTACCTTTTTTCCTGAAGATGTTGCTTAAAGATGCACAGTATTGTAGAACAGCTTTAATATGAACTTATTTCTTAAATCTTTCTTTCTTTATAGGCTTGTATAGATGATAACGTAGATATGGTGAAATTTCTGGTGGAAAATGGAGCAAATATTAATCAACCAGATAATGAAGGCTGGATACCTCTACATGCAGCTGCTTCCTGTGGATATCTTGATATAGCAGAGTAAGGCTTTTTCCTCTATTTTTGAAATACATGTATTTTGCTAATACATTGTTAGAGGGCAGTAGAAGCAGATGGCATTCATAAATTGTCTTTTTAGTTGCCTCTGGGACACGTGGTGAGAGAGAATGCTTTTATATTGTGTGTTGGTTGTGAAGTGTGCTGTATGCATAACTATTTGTGCGTTGCATTTTCTCTTTATAGCTTTCTTACGTTGTATTTTAGGTAGCTGTAAGATGTAAACATTTAAGACTGTTTATGACTGTCAAATGATTTTTTAAAATTACTTTCTTCTGTAGAAAGGTTGTTATGGGGGGAGGCACGGGGAGAAAGTTCAAATTTACGTATTTACATTTTATTAGTAGTCTGAAACATTATCCCGGGATAAATCTATGTGTAGGACATTAATTTTGCAATTGTATTTGCAGTCTTGAAACTTCTGTTTTTCAGGTGTGGTATAAAGTGGTGACTCCTGCTAATTATTTTGGCTGTGGAGCAAAATCTTACAGTTGAAGTTAGATGCCTGTTATGGTATTAGTTAAAGCTTACTCAGTACTAAATTCCAGGAGTGGTTTTGCTGTTATTCTTGAAGCCTGTTGAGGGCCACTGGAGATATGCTAAAATCAAAATTTTCCAGAGGTTGTCTGTTTTAACCTGAAGTAATGATTTGAGAAAACGTGTGGCATATGTTGTTCAGCACCCTGTTCTTGCAGTAAAGAAGGTAATAGTGTCTTTCTAAAGACCCTTTGGGTAAACACAAACTTCATTAATTCTGCTAAACTCAGTGTGATGTCTGATCCAGTGTAAGACTTGGATAAAATAAAAAGTAGTATTTTATCATGTAATTATGTTACTGTACTAATTACAGTGGCAAAATATGGAAATTGTAGGTTTAGGGGATCGTTTATTGATGTTCTGTTGAGTGAGTTTGAGAGGTTTAATTGCTTGAATCTTAAGGGAAGGGGAAAATTCTGGAGAGTCTTGTATACCGTTTTCACTGGGAAAATTTTTTTGGGGGGTTCATAGAGTGAAGTGCTTTGTATATCCTTTTTATGACTGGGACACTGTGTGACTGCTAACTTCTGTAATCTGCCTTTCTATGCTATGCAGATGTTTGATGCTGTAATCTCCCTTGCGTGCACCCTGAAAGTGTTTACTTGTTGGCTATACAATGACAAGAATTTCCCTACAAACTGAGATAATATAAGCCTTTCTTCAGTTTAGTGGAGGTAAAACACCTGCCTTTTTTCCATAATAGGAAAAAGTTGAATAAATGTTCTTGGTTTGGCATTGCAGTCTAGTAATGTAGGCAGATGTTCAGGGAAGAAAGAGCGATGTCCCATGTCCACGAGACAGTTTTTCAGTATTGACTTGAGTATCTGAAATCTGTAATATTGCTGAAGACTGTTGTCTGTTTTTTATTCTCTCAGACTGGGACAGGACCTGTCTGCRTATTTTCTATAGATATCCTTTAAAGAAATGAGATTATTGGAGTGTAATCCTGTGGGATGTGGGACATGTAAGCTGTTGGAAGAGCAGCGTTTTTAAGGTGCAAGGAGTTTTGAAGATAAGCTGTTTAAACAAATTTCCACACACAGCTGAGAAGGGTAACCTGACCTGAATGGAGCAATATTTATATCTGATGAGACCCACAGAGTTTAGATTTTCTTCAAACTGCTTCTCTAGGAGCTCAGCTTCAAATAATTTACAAAACTCATAGCAGAATTTGCAGCTGAGGCAAAACTGGGGGAAGGTGAAAGGATGATACAATAAATTACTAGAGGTTAGAAATTTGATTTTTATTTGGCCCATAGTACACGCTGGGTCCAGCATCTGCTTTAGGGAGGATGCATCTTTCTTGGGAAGCATGAGAATGTGTTTGTGTGTGTCTGTGGCTGAATCTGATGTGTTTCATTTTTAGCACTAAAATTTCTGGTTCATGGGTAAATTTGGGTTAATTGGGTAAATTATGGAGCTTATATGTATAGTTTTGAAAAGATTACAGCTAATAGCTTGTCATCTTTCTGTCCTGTATGACTAGCATTTTTGTACAGAACATCTTCTGTTCATTTCCTGTTTTCTTGCAAGATGCAAGAGAGAAGGGAGTTAGGGAATGGGTTCTGGTGTTTCCTAACTTTGTTAATGAAGAGCTGGGGAGAGTCTGACCTGTGCTTCCCTTTCTCCTCCTCCCGTGGAACTGCCTGTTGCACAGCGTTGTAGAGCTTCTCAAATTGGAGACTCAGCAATGTATTTCTGCTTCCTCGGCTGCCATCTTAAGACTTCTTAGGGCTTCCTTCAGTTGTAAATAGCTGGAATTTATTTCTCTTGAAATAGCACAATCTGTAAAATCCTCCAAATATGCAAATTTAGTTTATATATTGATTTTGTTTACAATGCTTATATTTTTACAATTCATAAGAAAAATGTGGCATGATAGCATACTTTCATTATTTCAGGTTTTCATGTCTCAAAATCTAAAATTATGTCTTAAAAAAGCAACAGAGCTAGAAGATGGAGGTATTTTCTGTTATGAAATGCATTTCTATGTTTAGAATGTAATTTAGGGACTCTCTAGCACTAAATATGTCCTCTGTATGTTGACTGTGTTCATATTTCAACCTTAACATTCTTCATGTATGTGTACATACCACTTTCTAGGCTTAAAAAAGGGGGAAAGAAAGCAGAAGTTCTGTTAACGTTGCATGATAACTCTTGCATGATTCATCACTGGGGTTAGAGTCTATGAAATATAACTGAGATGGGGCRTGTTGCAGTTTGCAGATCTGTTAATAGGATGTGAAACCTTGGTTCTGCTTTCAAAATGAAAAAAAAAAGTTTAATTATTACAAAACGTTATAGTACGATCTTTATCAGTTTTTCTTCTGATGCTCATTTGACTTCCATAGGTTTATATTTGGGGTGGTTAATGTACTTTCTTACAGAGTGAGAAAGGTTTCTGTTCAGACTGCTTTTATAATTGAATCAGTACACAATCAATCTCACAGTGCAGCTCTTCTTTCTGTGTGTTCCATCCATTTGTTACTAACACCCATTTTCTGTTATGTACAGTAAATGGGAATGACTGGGAGTCACTAYGGGTTAATACAGAATGGTGCCTGCCTATTTGATCCATGCAGGAACCTTCCCATCTCGCTGTGCTTTCACTGAACACCCGATTCTCTCTCCCCACCTCTCTCTCTTGCTCTATAATGTACACATGCTTCTTAAGTAGCACCTGCTGCTACTCAGATGTTCCTGAGTGAGTGCACCCATGGGCTGGAGATCTGGGAGAAGTACAGGATGTGTAGGTGGTAGGGAGCTTCTCCAAAAAAACTCTGGGTGTCTCAGGGAGCCACTACTTCAGCCATGTTTTGCTGCTGGTCCCATGCTAATTGCTAATGGGCTGAGTGAATTTGTGGCATGGCCCCCACTCGTTGGGGCTTTTATTTTGCTTTCGCTAACTGCACTCTCTGGCCAATGGGCTTCTCACTGCAGGTGTATTCCCTGTCCCTGTCATCTTCCACTGTGTTCACCAGTCCTATGGCATCTTCTCCCAGCAGTATCTCCTGTCCCATTTCAGTTTTCTGCTCCTTTGGAACAGCCACGTTCTCTTGAATACGCTTCCCGTCTCTTCTAACAAATGCATCTTACAGTTTAAGAAAGTCTTGTAGAAGCCCACTTCAGGTGAAATACAGCAAGAGAATGTAGTTTAGTATGAAACAGAGTGTCAACTGGTTGCAGATGGAGAGTTGTGCTGTAAAAGCAAAAACTCTGCCGTGTAGGGCAACTGCTCCTTTTGTTTCCGTTGTTATTTCTGAGATCTGTAAATGCTGGGAGTGCTTCAGCTTACTGGAAATTCTTTGAATAGTTTAATTTTAGAATTGCCTACTTAAGTTAGTGTTCATCTAGTTTATGACCATGTGAATTAGCTTACAAGTAATTGTAATATGAACATGTTTTAAATTAAAATTCTTCAAAGTTGCCAAAACAGGTGGATTTTGTATAGCATATTCTCTTTTTCTATCCTTCTCCATTTTTTTCATATACAGAAAGCTTTACGCAAAGGAACCTTTTTTCCTCCAATGTTTTAGTATAAATTAAAAAGCCATCATCAAATGCTTTGAAAAATTATAGTTATGTGGAAACAAACTTTAATGCAGGAGGACTTAAACAGAAATTTTCTGTGCATTCTTTAAGATGGTATTTAATGGGTAGGACCCTTAAATTTACCATTGTAAAACTCTTGTAAAACTATTTGGGTGTATATAATGAAATATTTTCTCTGATAGATCTCTTCTACAGTTTAAAAGCTTGTATTTTATTTCAATGTCAGGGAATAAACAAATTCCTTTTTAGAATGCAAAAAATGTAAAGAATTGTAAAATGCTTACTTTTTTTATTTCTCTCTGCTTTGTATTGTACCCGATTAATGTAAAATAAATCTGAAATGGTAGAAATTGCTTTTCTCTTCAAGAATTAAAGTTTGTGTTAAAAATGTATTTTCCTGTGAGCTTTGTACCATGCCTAGTTGTGAGTGCATAGGTGATGTATTTTGAAGCTTGTTTGCAAGTATTTAGAGGCTACAATACAGTTTTACTACTTAAATATGAATCCTTCTTCATTTTCCCCAGAATGAGAGAAGGTGCATCTTCCAGCAACTGTAGGAAAAGCATTTTTCAAAAATAACTTAGAAGTCTGTGACGGTTACACTTTTGTGCAAAAAAAMCGAGGGAGGGTCTCCTGAGGGAAGAATAGGATTTTTATACCTTCATGTAGTGGATACTACATCTGAGTAACAGTTTGCCAAATGTTACTGTAGATACTAAAATTTTTCATGGGTTCAAGGGATGAGAAATGCACTGGGGGTGGATACATAAAGAAATACAAATGTAGCATATATACATACAAATGGGATCTGGTTCAGAAAATCCATGACAGTAGTTGGAGACTGGTAAAGTATTACGGGAAAAGTAGCATGTATTTGCCCCATTTTTATTCTCCTTGAAGATGTGCTCACTTTTGGTGACAGGCTAGATGTTAAATAGATGTTTGGTCTAACTCAGTATGGTTGCTTTTATGTTTGGGAGGCATGTTTGATACATGTAGTTGCACATACAGACCCTAAGACCTAGCACAGTTTCAAAATACACCTTTATTTTACAGGTTTTAAAGGCTGAAACATGACTACAGTTAGAATACCTTCTGAAGTTCAGAGCCTCCTCAGTCAGTTCATTTAGGAAGAGAATAGCAGCTTGACCAACTCTGCYGGTCTAAAACCCAGCTCACCTGCTTTCCTTCCTGCCCAAAGCTTCCTATGTTCTATGTCCTCCTTCCCCTAATATTTAAAGCAGACTTTAAAAGGCTTGCGTGTAACCACTGCCTTGCTGCTGACGCCCATCTGTTTTGCCAGGCTCCAGACACCTGAAAGTTAACCCGGCCAAACTAGTTTGCTGAAGCCTCAGCAAGCCATTGTCCCGGGATCTCTCTATTTTAGTAACAGTCCATTAAGACTAAATGAGTGATCATTGTCTGGTATAGGGAGGAGCGAGAGACGGTCCTGCAAACCTGTAGTTAAATACATAGATGTTCAGTGATAGGTGGTTTACTTACAGCTCTAATTGCCTTGCGGGGACTGCTGTGGGTGCTGGGTGGTAGTGATTCCTGCCCGTGGTACAAGGACGGGACCAGTGCTCATCTGGCAACAGCTAGTAAAGGGAATTCAGTCCAGTTTCACAACATGCTTAATGTGATCTGCCTTGAGACTACTGCAGAAATAGGCAGTCATTCCCTTCTCTCCTTGGTTTTCCCTCCTCCACAGGCTCTTATCCCCTCTTGCATTATCTAATGATCACRCAACAATGTGGGAACTATTAGCCTAAGACTAGCCTTCAGGGGGTTTGGAGGGTTTATTCTGTTTTGGATCAGTGAGCTGATCTGGCTTGCCAGCAGCAGTTGGCATAGATATGCGGGTATAAAAAAAAAGTCTGGGCTGCTTTTCAGATATAGCTTGTACCTCTGATCAGAATCCTGGCTGTGGAGAGCTGCCTGTGCTGAGGTGGAGTCCTCTCCATCTCCCACCTCATGAGCCTGAACCAGCTGGTACTGTTGAATGTTCTTCCACGATGTTTCCATATGTTTCATATGTTTCAAAGCAGTTGTTTCTAATCCATTTCTTTCTAAGTTTTAATAACTTGATCATCCAGAGGTATTACTTACTGGTGTGTTTTTAATCTAAACTCTTTTGCCGTAACCCATTATAATCCTAGAAGAGCAAGACATTATCTAGGCAAAGCAGACTGATAAAAATGTCAGGCATGGCTCCCATTTCCTGTAGCTTTATTCCCAGTTATGGTTTTAACTAACTGAGTATGAAGTGATGTCATTAGTGATACATTCAGAAATGGATCTTTGGAGGATAATCAGAAGTTTGGATTTGTGAATGACAAGGTGAAGTTGGTGGTCTGATGTAAACCACATGCAAACTGATTATGCAAACTGACACGGGGTTTGGTCTGATAGAGATGCTACAAGGTGAATGAATGTTTTTGTCAGGATTCAAGATGTTACTTTAAATGACACCAGGAAATGTTAACTGGGGGAGTAGAATTAAAAGGAAAAAGGACCAAAGATGAAACTTGATACAACCCACTCAGAAAATGAGAAGAGGACTTCAGAAGGATATATTATAAAACAAGCCACATGACAAAATAAAAACAGGGGAAGAAGATTTATTCCCAGCCAAAGAACGACAGCTCTTCTAGGAGAATGACTGACGTCTTACAAGTTGACACTGGTAAAGATGCAGTGTTTGTTTTGAGAGCTGTGGAAAGGTCACTGCAGGCTTTGGAAGATTGTTTCAGTTAATTCATTTCTATTTCCTGCCTTATTTCTTTCTGGGAGAACAGACTGGGAAAAAAYGTTAATGGGAGAGAAAATATGCTAGTATGGTAGTCTCTCCCCCACCCCACCCCCAAATCAAAGTGCGATGCTCGTTCTTTATCAGCAACATAAAAGTTCTTCCTCCTCCAAACTTGTATTAGATATCTGCAAGGATAAAGCTAAATTCTATTAGAGAAAATAATGGAGAAACTTGGAGAAGATCAGTGAGCTAGTATCAGTTGGCATTTTCTTTTATGAAGATGTACTGTGGCAGCGTACTGTTTTCAACATGTTTTTACTGCAGGTATGTACGTCCTAAGAATAATGAAAAGCTAATTAAGTTGTTTAGGTTGATGGTGAAATTCCCTTTTTAAAATCATGTCATTATGTGGTAGAGCTTAATCTTTTCTACTGTGTAGCTGTGATCTGATGTTTGGATAAAAACCAGCTGGCAGAAGTACACAGTAAGATATGGTTGATGGGTTAGAGGAAATTATAGGACCTAACTGACTTGATACCTGTTTCTTCAACTGAGGGAGTCTAGGAGAGCTGGTCACTCTAGGATGCACAAAGACAGTATGTGCTTTATAGCTGCCTTCTTCAGATTGGATTACTGTGTGCATCTCCACTTGTGACCCTAAATATTTGTTAGTCAGTATATTGCATTTCTGTTCTTCTAAAGGTAAATCTRCTAGACCTTTAAGTTCAGAGGTATCTTCTTCAGGGACATATGATTTAGTAGAAAGTATCTTTTTTCTTTTAATATGCTTTAGCAGTTCATTGGATCTAATGAAAAGTCAACGAACTGATGCCCAGTGTAAAGCTCAGAGCACTCTAGTTTTTGGCTGAAAAAGAATTTGAAAGTGTAGATCATGTCTGAAAAAAACGTCCTGTGTGTGATGTGCATAGGAAAGATCTTTCTTACTAGTCACAGAGCATTGGTTTTGTGGTATCCTGAGAACAATTTAGGGTAGATATCTCACCTATGAGTTCTGAAGTTAAATGTGATACGTATGGAAGAGTGATACACATGGAAGCCTGGGAGCTTGGGTAGACTCCTGAGGAACGTAACACATCAGGTCCTCTGTGGATGATGGCTCGTAACTGCCCGTTGCTACCAATTGACTCCTATTTTCTAGGTATGACTGGAACATGGGAGAGCAGCTCTAGATAAACGAGCAACCAGGTTTTGAATTGAGCAAGTAATTGGTAGGTATGGCATATTGTCACTTGTGAGGGCCTCATCAACTAATTCAAAATTCTGTTTTAGAGAGAGGCGGCGATAGAGTCTGCTTAGACTGTGGAATCTATGGAACTGTTAGTGCCGTTAAATATTGAATATAGTATTTATTTATATAAAAATAATKTAATTTACTGTAAAGTTGAGTGTTGTTTTCTAGGAGAAAACATAGGTGTGGTGTAGACTGTCACTTCTGTGCATCTCAGTTTTTATCTTCTTTCAGCTTTTACTTGAGCCTTTTTCTCTGTTATGAGTTTGACCCTATTCTGCCACATACAGTAGACTTTCTAGTGACACTAAAGCAACTTATGACCTACTTATCCTTTCTTAGAACTGTGTCTTCCATTGCATACCCTAAACTACATCATTTCGGTGCAAATGATCCTAGTCTGTTTGTATTTTCCTAATCTTATACCTGACTGAGTCAGGATAAAAGCTGCTTGAATTCTTCTGAAATCCGTGTAAATACAGTGTGGTATCTCTAGAGACATAAAGCTGCTGTGCATTGGTGAGAGTTGGTTATTTGGATACAATTCAGATACTAAGACACAAAAATGTAGGTTTTTTTATGAACAGCAGGTATGACAGGAAAAAAGTATAAAAAAGGAATTACTTGAAACTTCTTGGTTACAGATGAGGTATGGCTTATCAAATTTGAATAAAGAGTAAGAGTTTCTTTTGGAAGAAATGTGTTTTCAAGGAAGTTCAAAGTGAACTGGACAGGTAAACAACTGCTATGCAGTGCATGAACCCCCCCTAATGAGGGGTCAGACCAAATTCAGTACCACTGGGTGATGCTAAAAGCTGCACTGTGATAGGAGTGTTGCTTCGTAGAGAGATTTGGTCACTGTATTATTGCATAATATAATTACAAACAAGGTACGTTCTGTGATGCAGAGATTATATATATGCTAATATCTGTTTAAGCACAGTAGAAAAATTTATCTTGGTTCAAATTTTTCTGATATAAATGCCAACACGTGGCTGTTGGAGGAAAATAAGCTTGTTAAGTTAGGTCCATGCTCATAACTGAAATAGAAAGCAGCAGTTAAAAATCAGAATTTGTGGTGCTACTATGGCCAAATATAGCAATGCTACTCGTGGCACAAGGCAGAAGGGACCGTGAGCTAGTAGTGCAATCACCTCTTGTTGGTGAGGAATTGGCTGAGGAAGGTGGGCAGCAGCATGGTTTTCCTTCTTCCTCATCCTTTTCTGCCTCCATGCTGTTGTTACCTCTTCCTTTCAACCAGTGTAACACAATCCCAAGTATTCACCTTGATGACACTTCCATAAATCACCACAAATGCTTGGAGACTTGCTACAGGAAAGCATCCTGAGCACAGAAAGTGTCATAAGCTAGAGTTACTGTATGTACTCTTCTGCAGCTGCAACAAGATATTTTTCAAACTCAGCCTTCATTTTTGCACTATAGGGTGCAGACTTCAAGTAAAGGAGAGAAACACATGTTCACAAAGTGCATAGTGAAATTAACATTTGATAGGCACTTTAAAAATACTTTTTGTTTTGCTTTATTTTTAACTTTTTTAATTTGCCAATTTGTCAATCCCGCAAGAACAACATTTTAATTTTTTGTGCTTTTCTTTTTTTTTTTTTTTTTTTTTTCTTTTCTTTTTTTTTCCTTTTTTTTTTTCTTATAAATAGGTTATAGTGTATGTTTCCCTATATAGCTTTCTTCACGTTTCCTACTTTCCTCTTCTCAGTCACTGTTTACTTTCACCTAAACATTGCTCTGCTACCTCTCATATGTCTTTCCTCTAGATGGATATGGTAAATATGAAGGCTTAGTTGCTTTTCATATGCTGCAAGTAGGAATTTTTCCTGTTCCATCTTTGCACTGTTAATGTTTAGGTGGCCGCCTACGTACAAATATTTCTAGAGCTTATTGCTGGCTTTTTTCAGAGGTTGCTTGGAAGACAGGAGAACTAAGACTAACCAGATACTGTTATCTACACTGTTTCTTCTATGCTCCTGCATATGAAGAAGGGAAACAGATGTGATTCTAGTTACTGTGCTTCCTTGGGCGTGCACGCTGCAGTGGAGGCTAGGGATAGCCAGCTATGTGCAGAGCTCAGTKGTGTATTGGTACGTTGTGGAGTGTGGGCTTCATAAACATAAATATGTTTTTCATATAGATACAGTATTTAGAATTGATAGAAAGTGCTCTGTTTGCGTAGAGGGGATTTTTTTTTCCCTCATCTCTGTGGCATACTACTTTGATAGCTTTGGGAGTATTTGACAACTTTGAAGCAAAGATGTGCATCTGTCCAAGATGCCTTTCATAACAACTTCACGAGGGAGAATCAGAAGCTGGATTTGCTGCTACCTGGAAGAGCTCTTGCATATTGAAGGATATAAAAAAGTCTTTTCAAACTGGTCCATAATTTAGAAAAACACATATGCTGAAATCTGGATTAGACTGGTGAAAATTGAAAAGAAATGTCCCTTCCCGTTTGCTTAAAATCATTAGGCCATTTGTTTCTCAACTATTTTTTTAATTCATTTTTAGTTAAGCATCTCTAGCTATCTGAAATTCTCAGCTCTTGTGTTCTGCAAGAGGAAATCTTAAATTCACCTTGTTGATATTAGCTGTCTTAAAATCATCATTCACATGTTTCAGGAGAAATAATTATCTAGTTTTGCCAAATAATCCTAATTGGCCTTATTTAACTTGGTGTTTTGTGTAGCTGCTGGCTGCTCATGTACTGCTCATGTGGGGAGCATTCCTATTTAGAAAGTGCTGCAGCATTTTTTGTCCAAGAGAGAAAGATCTGAGTGAGAATCTTCTGGAATTTGCAAAGAAACATAACCTTTAAAGTGCCCGAGTTTTATCATGATTTGTTTTTAATTTAAATGCCATCAGAGAAGCCTGTCGTCTTATGTCAGTCTCTATTCAGTTCTAAATGTTTGGAGGCAGAAGGTTGAGGCACAGCAGTGACTGACAGCGTGGGATGGCGTTTTGCAGAGTGCCTGAATAAGACATCCCTATGAGTTTGACTTAATTGTTTTTCAAGTCATTTAATTTATTCTACATCAGTCTTAAAATCAAGCAGGAGAAAGTATTCTTGSCCCAACTGAATTCGTACAGTTTTGGTTCCAGTATTGAATGCGGAGCCTTCATTTTCTTCTGTGAATCATAGATTCAGGAGAAAAGATGACTGCAGGAGTATCTCAAGTGTGGAGAAAGGAGGACAAGGGAAGTTATCTGTAGGTTGTCACTAAAGAGGACGAGGAGATCCCCCGTTGTGCAGAGCAGGGTGCTGTCGGGGTGCCGCCTGCCCGGGCAAGCAGGGCTCCTTGTGGGACCTGCCCGCCACCTGCCCCGTGCTGCACACATTTTAACGCTCCCCACCAAATGCTTATGAGCGTTACAACATATATTTCAAAAATAGTGAAATTGTGACCTTTTATCATTACTTTTATATGAGTTTTGAATAATGTGTTTGAAAGTGAGCGTGACAGTGTGAGGGTGCATGAGAGAGTATTTGGGGGGCGACTGGGTACTGGCTGTTCACTTGTATTCAACCGACTGTACATTTTCCTTGAAACTTGCCCACTGACACAGGGCATACGCGTACTATGTACCACAATTTAATTTAGCACAATGTTATTCTAATGCTATTATATTTGCTTCAAGTTTGTATTATTTAAGTTTTTTAAAGAGAAAGAAAAAGGCTAGGCCTTTCTTTAATATGTTATTTTGAGAAGTGCACCTTAAAAATTCAAGACTCACATAGAAGCTGTGATTTTATCTCTTGATATGTTGTAATTGCAGGTAGGTATACCTTTGCTTGCCTGGCCTTTAAGTATTATTTTTTTCTGCAAATTAAAAAAAAAAAAAAAAACACACCACCAAACCACAAAACCAGACCCAAACCAAAAACCACTTTTGAGAAGGGCTAGGAAGCTTGAGGGAGCATTTCTACTTCTGTCTGAGTTAATAACAACATTGTTAAGAATTTATATTTGAAGTGAAACACTTCTGCAGTGAGAAAATATTTAAAGAAATATTCACAGACACTCAAACCAATAGAAGGTCTGAAAAGGATCAGGTGTTACAGTTTTAGTGTACTTCAACTTTAAAAAAAGTAAAATTGGAAACAGCGATGTTAAAATTTTATAGTTTTTATTTGTTAAATGTCTCTCGAAGGTCTAATTGTTTGGCCAGATTTATAATGGCTGTCTTTTTATTAGTAATTTAAATGATTTAGAAAGATGTACTTTTAAAAGAGTATTGATACTTTTTCTTTTTGAAAAATCAGTGAAATAATTCTGGAAGGCATTTTAAAAGAAGGCAATTAAAATACATATTCCAAAGATGTGTAAGTTTTTAATTTGTTTTTACATCCTGTGGACGTGGGGCAGGTTTTTTTTTCATTGTTTCTTCAAATGACTGCTTGCACAGCTGCATGAACACAGTGACACTTTTTCTGTCTTTGGTTCCCTATTATCATTCAGTTAAGACACTCACTGAATTACCATCTATGGATTTAAAAAAAAACAGCTGGGTTTAGCTGAAATTGGTAATTAGATACAAGCTGTTGGGAGACCGGTTGTGCTGTTGATTGGTGCCCCCGCTAGCAATTAAGCCATGTTTCCCTGTAAGGCCACAGTGAACATATTTTAAATGTATCTACAATGCGTTGAACTTCTATTCAGCAAGAGATTTTTTAGGAGGGTCCCTCTCCTCCCATTTTAGGACGTAGAGACTGACGTCCAGTCTTCTGACTAGTCTGAAGGAACCTCTTGTTTTCACTAGTGAGTCTCCAATGAGCTCAGTAAGCAATTTTTAATGAACTGAATCAATTCAGTGGCCACTTCTCTGCCCTGCCTTCTGCTTGCCACTGTTCTGGTGACCTTCAGGTTCAGCGAGTACTTAAAGTTAATTATATCCCTAACGACTTCGCAAACTTGTTTCCAGATATTGTGAACTGGGGCAAGGTTCGAATGTAAACATAGGCCACTCTTTCTGTTGCTGAGGTAGATAATATTAAACTGTTATCTGCAGCGTATCTTCTTGTCTGCAGCTAACTAAACTTTAGTAAAGCCAAAGTTTGAGTGTCTTCCAGATTCTTAAGTAAATGCTTCCTAAATTCACAAACAAGACTCAAGTTTGGATATAACTGTCTTCAGAGAGAGGTGTCTTCCTCTCTGTTTACTTTGTGTCTCTATATGCATTTTGTTAGTAGACTTAAACACACACACACAGAAGTCAGCTGTAAGGGTTTTTTTTGTTTGTTTGTTTTTTAATTCAGAGTGTAGGCCAAGTTGCTAGGTAAAATTTTCTATTTCCAGTTTCTGAGCTGGGTTTTGGTGTGGACTGTTTGGCTTTTGTGGAGTAATCTCAGAGGGTTGTTATTTATTGTCTCAGAGGTACTGAGAGACAACCCTTTATGAAAGGTATTTAAATGTATTTTGCATAAAATGATGGGAGAGAGTCTGGGTTTCATAATAATTATGGAAAAATAAATGTTTCATGTTTTTTTCAAGGTTGTTAATTTCAGTCTATGATAGCTATTGAGGTATATACAGCAGTGATTCCTAAAAGACAAATTTCAAATAGAAGTATTTTTTGCTTTCATAAAACAATGGTATCACAAAGCAAACTTGTTCTTCCAGTCTTACCCAGACTGCGTAATGCTTGTCATGGAAACATCAGGGCAAAAGTATCAGGAATGATTTTATTTTATTTTCCTGCTCTTGTCTTTCCTAGTATTCCTGGGATACTTGCAATTCTCTATACTTAGACCACAGGAGTATCTAAACAAGGTACCTCTAGCTTCAGTATCAACACATGAAAGCTTTAGCTACAAAAATAAGCATGGTGTGGATCAAGCTACTATTCCCTTGACATTTATTTACATTTTGAATGAGCATCTACCAGAATGTTATATGAATTATCATCGGATTTTCTGAATTATTATTCTGTAGCTGTCTGTTGAACATGGCCATTTTGCAACGAGTGAATTACAAAAGACAGAAAGTTAAGTGCTATACCAAAAGGCTTTGTGAGTAGGTGATGGTGGGAGTCCTATGTGTTTTTACCTTTCCACTGCATCYAAGTTTGCAAAAAGCACCTTTTTCTGGACATGGTATCAAAGGGCATGGTTTTGGACTTTTTATTATGCAGCTCCAATTTCTTTTTCACCACATACATGTAACTATCAATTAAGTATCAGCTGAGGAAATGAAAGTTATATTATATTTACTTGGTTTAGAAAGATGAAATTTCAAGATGAAGGTAGCACCTACTTAATAAAGACAAAATACAAGCAGATATTTGCAGGTGTTTTTTTAAAAACATGGATGTCTTTTTTAATATGCATACATACCTGCATACAATAATATGCTGTTGTATGTGAAGATTTTAGTGTATGGTACCAGAATAACTGAAATGTCAAATACACCCATATTTGAAGTCATACTATAAGTTTTAATTAACATTTAGGTTGAAGTACAATTTGTTTGGAAAGTAATTTAAAAAAAAAAAAAACCAAAACAAAAAGCAAAAAACAAACAACAAAACCTTCTGATTTATAGGATTATTCTGGTACTGGCTTCTGCTCAGCTATGCCTTACAAACTCAGAGCATCGTTCTCTTGGTCTCGTTTACCAAATCTGTTTCCTTTCTGTATGTGATGCAGAGTCAAGTTATCTAGACGTCTGGAACAATTGCTCTCCTTTCCCTTGGTAGCACGAGGTTTCCTAATTAAAGCTACGATCCTGCAGGCACCAGGGTGACTTCATGCACCATCTGAACCCTGTCATTGCTTTGCTGAAACAATTTTTACTGTAAATGAAGATAAACAAATGCATAAACTTTTTCAGGACAGGGTCATCTCTTATGATTCATCTAACTGAATGATGTGGAAAACTGAACAAACATGGATTTCATTACCGGGCTTAAAAGGTGTCTTTAAAATAGTTGGAATTTGAATAATTTTGTTTAGACTGAGTATTGCTCTTTCACTATTAATTTACTTGAGGGGATCACTATTAATTTTTTGGTGGGGATAGCAGAGGGAGGCCTAGGTGCAGTGGCTGAAGGAAGGTTGGGAAAGGACCGTTCTCACTTCCCTGGCGAGGAGCTTGCTTCCTGTCATCTTTCTCCTGTTTCTCCCATCCCTTTAAATCCTGTGAACTTGGGGCAGGTTCCCCCTTCCTTCCTTTGCTGACCCAGGAAAACCAAAGCCCTGTAAGCACCTGGAAAGGGGAGCTCAGGTAGCTCTGCTTCTCCAGCCCTACTAATCCCCCTCGCTCTGCTGATCTGATTTTGGTCTGTAAGCAGCTTCATTTTTGGAGTCTACTTTAAAGAATCGTTTGATCATGAAGTTGTTCATATATCTAAGTAATAACTTTCTGAAATGCCACTGTAGCCTTTTGTTCATTCCCTACACTTTCTTATGCATTGCTCCTTTTATCATGTCTATAAGTTATTGACCCGGTTGACCAAATACAACCACTTCAACGAGATATGTATTTTCCTTACAAAAGTAGTTTAATTTTTCCCTATAAGTATTATGTGGAAACAGGTTTAAAATCAGTTTTTTAAACACCACTTTTTTCGTGTCTATATTAGAAAAAACAAGTTGAAAGAACATGAATGTTGACTTGGGAATTTTTTCTGAAGATATTTTTGTCAATGGTTGACTTTGGTTTTGAATCAACGTTTTGACTTTGTAAGAAAGTTAGTTCCCCACTGCTGTTTTTGCCTGTTTAGCAGACACCCTGCATAGCAATTACCTGATCTGTAACCTGGAAGGCTGTGTCGCTGTTAAAACAGTACAACTGGTTTTGATGAGAGTTGTTGTTACTTTGTATTAATTTTTCATTCCTGCAAAAATTAAATCTTTAAACTGGAGAGGGGTAAGAGTCACAGGGGCACTCTTAAAAGAGGAACAGAATAAAACCAGCACTGCATACCAGCATCAAAGTCAGTGGCGGCAACTGATGATGCATATCCCAGGAGATACAGTTACACTTCTGGGAATTCATTTCCATTTTGTGATCTGTCAGTTCTTRCCTCTTCTTGACGTAATTACAGAGGTTTAATAACAAGTGCTATTTAAATCGTTAAAAAATAGAAATGTACGAGAGTACTTGATGCTGAGTTATTGAATAAAGATAAGGAAAATATGACCCTAGATCTGGAATCTCTTACTGTTAATTGGCAGTAGTTAACCAGAAATACTTCAAAGCGTTTGTATTAGTGTTGGATTAATTTTGTGATTGGCTCCTGCATAATTTAGCATTCTGCAATAGTAAGGTTAAGAAAGCAATTTTGATACACCTGTTACCAAATGGGTAGCTAGTTCTTCAGGTCTGAGTATTTCCTGATTTTTTTTCTCAAGTATACGGAAAGTGTAAATTAAGCTCTGCAAGGCAGGAGGTACGTTTGCAATTTTTTGCTTGTGTTGAGTCTTATTGTGGYTCAAATTGTTGAATTTGTTAGGGAAGTGGAACTGTTATGGGCAGAAGGTATAAGACTGATTTGTCTTGATGTTTTAATTATTGTTCATTGTCTGCTTAGAAACAGACTGTGTATTAAGCTGTAGGTTCTCAATAACTTTATAGCCTTATGGTTTAACGCAATGAAATAACTTAGTCCTTTTGTGACTTACTGTTGGAATTGATCCATTTAACTTAATTTGAAATTAAGAAATAAATTCCACTGAGTCTGGATTGTTGACTCCTGAGACAGTAGTACTTCAAGTAAGAAAACACTTAGTGGGTTTGGAATACAGTGTAAAGTGCTGCTTCCTTTCTCCCCTCACCTCTTTCCCTACCGTAAGCTGACCTTATGAATACTTAGGAGCAGAGGTGATTCTAGTTTGATTAACTTTATGAAGACCAGGAGTCATCATTCCGGCAATGTATAGAAACAGAGTGTGCCACTGAATTTGGAAGCTCTAGGAAGAGTGGCTTAATATGAGGAGCTCATGGGAATCAGTGGTTCRACCCCTGTTAGCCTTGTGTTCACTTTTCTTCATCATCTAACCATTTTCTTCTTTCAGTTCTTGCAAGTATGTATTTAAATGTGTCAGGAGTCTTTGTGGCAAATGAAGAGGAGAGTGCTATTTGTATTAATGGGTATTATGGTGAAAAGACATACAGGTATTCAGGGATTGTAGACAGTCATGAGGTTTTTTATTTATACCTAATCTAGTTGTTTCTATAAATTGTATGTGTGTATGTATATACCCATTGCATATGATATCCTAGTGGCTGCTGGTTTTTTTTGCATCAGCTTTACTATGTTGCTTACAGGTTGTTTTTCTTTTTCAATTGGCAGGTATTTAATTAGTCAAGGAGCACATGTAGGAGCTGTAAATAGTGAAGGAGACACTCCATTAGATATTGCTGAAGAAGAGGCAATGGAAGAGCTGCTTCAGAATGAAGTAAATAGACAAGGTAATTTTGGGTATGGAAGGGTGATTTTGTTTACTGGACACTAAATATATTTTTGAAAACTTATGCTAAATTAGGAATTTTAAAGTCACTCAATTTATTTTCTGAAGAGAATTGTCAATACAGTGTACAGTGCTCAAGCTATCTTCTAGGCGTTTTTACTCAGCACAGCCTCTTGTGAAGAAAGAAGTCAGAAATATTGAACCCAGGTGTTGACTGGATTCCTGCATTCACTTAATAGAATTTAGGTGGTATTCAGATACTATGGATAGTGTTCAGTGCATCTGGGATATACACTTCTATATCCCAGCTTTATACTATGTCTAAAGAGATTCCTGCCTTAGAGAGGAGAGAAATAAGCACTTTTAGGGAGACTCAGATGTCAGTTTTAGGATGAGGTGAATCCAGCCCCAAGGTGACTGTTTCTTTCCGTTGACTACTAGCATAGAATAACTAAAACAAGAGTAGACAACTATACTGTATTCCATAAATCACTCTTTATGTCTAGTTCTGACCTTCTGAATGCCCTTCTACAATGCCAAATGTCTGAAACTACTTCTTGTGATAAGGAGTATTAGATTGCACTTGTTTTAGGCCTGAGAACCTATCATGAAACTTTAAGTTCCTCCTGGTTTTGTGTACTCTTCTCAGAGCACTATATAGGTGAGCATTCATGTAACAGTTAATGGATAGGTATCAAGTTTTGACAGTATTGTTTAAGAACGTATACCCCAAATATATGCACCTTATACCTAGAAAATTGCTAGGGCAGTAATGGCAGTGGTGTCTTTACAAGAGAAATTGGCCTTTGAAAAAGCATATTGATTCGTTTTTCCCTGCTTTACACTGCTGTTTTCCATGTTCCAATCCTCAGGTGGATTTTCCCGTGAAAGGTCTTTGAAAGTTTCTGTTTTCTCCATTCCACAGAGGAAAGAATATTCAGTTGTTGTTGACTGACCATCTTGAGTCCAGTAGAAATGCACTGCTATCCTGGAACTCCCAGTACAAGAACTGGGGTGATGTGGTCC
Organism: Oceanodroma leucorhoa; assembly: GCA_030449065.1. Taxonomy (NCBI): domain Eukaryota; kingdom Metazoa; phylum Chordata; class Aves; order Procellariiformes; genus Oceanodroma; species Oceanodroma leucorhoa. Next base: position 5,036,956 of record JASVER010000038.1, on the reverse strand, counting down.
GAGTTATATTATATTTTGTAGGAAGATGACATTCAGAGTGAAGATGGAACCTTTGGTGGGGGCTGTGCAAGGGAACTGCATCTACGTTACTTCTAGACCCCTGCCTATGTCTTAAAAAGCTTCTTCCCCCTTGAAAATGTTCATTTTTTTGTAGCATTGAATTTATATCTCTAAGACAGATTTACATAATTTAACAGTAAACTATTAATTGCTTCAGGCTTTGCCCTGATGTAATTTGCATGGTTAAACCCGTTTAATGCCCAAAGCAAATGGTAAAAAGAAAGTGGATGACAATGATATGCAGGGAAATAAGAGATACCTACTGATATACAGCAGTAGACTGTAAATTTGACAAAGGCTTTGATTCAATTATTTGGTAGCATTAACTGAATTTTGATTAACAGCTCTTATAGTTAACACACAAAGAACATGAGATTAGATAGTTGCGAATTATTTTTTTGTCTGTACTACCATTTGTCTRTTTTAATTAGTTTGGAAAATATACAGTTGTTCTCTTTTTTAAAAGTACTGTCAATCTTTGCTGGAGAGTTGTTTCTGGAACGTGCCTCAGCCTAAATTCTTTAAGGTTGTTTTTGAAACGTTTGACTTTACTGACGTGCTATACTAATTGACTGTCGTAGTTCTTTGTAAAATTGACATTATTTGGGAAAAGAACTCTTTTCCAAAATCTCTTGTTTATATGTTACTGCTTTTTTTTAAAGAAAAATTATTATTTTTTATAGGGGGGTTTATGTACATTTTTACAATGCAGAGATTCAACATTACATGCTAATTTTTATTCTTTTGCAAGTTTCATTATTTTGAACAACCCAGTTGTAAAATTAGCATTGGCAACCTAAAGTAAATGCCACAATTTACTGAAAATTTCAGTGTGGTTTACATATTTTATATTTAAAGCTTAGAATAAACTATCTACGGTACTGTCTTTATAAGCCTGAGAAGAATGTAGATGTTCCCATGCTATAGCTGTTAGCTTCCAAAGGGATAATTCAGGTTATTTTAAAATACTAAATTTCAGTTACTATGGAAAACCTATTTTCCAAGCATTCCTCTTATATTTTTATGTCAGTTGGCTTGCTGACCAGCTGAAGGATTTTCAAAAGATTGGTCTTTCTAAGATGATTTGAAAAATATATTGGTTGAACAAGGCACCACGTCAGGTGAGAATAAACTTGCTAGGGCTGTGCTTCAGAAGGGTTTGACCTCCCTCTGTGCAGAACAGGAACTGGATGCTGTCCTGAAGAGTGACCACACTGTGAACGTCCCTGACAGCATTTTTGCCTTCCTGGTCTTAACAGGGCACTAAAGCCTATGGTTACATATATAGCCTGTATATATATTGTTGGGTTTTTTTTAAATATATATATATATATATGTATATATATTTACACACACACATATATATGAATGCGTTTATATATATGTATTCTACCTAGCTTGTTTTGCTGTTAGACCACTTAGGAGTTTCAGTTTCACAAAGCAGGGAAGAAGGCATGCAGCATCCTGCCTTCTGAATTTGTGTCTGAAGGTGTAAGGACTAAGGGCTTTTACCTGCAGGGATGAAATCATAGGAAATATTTGATGATTGTGGGTGAGAATGGAATAGAAAGAGTATGAATCTGGATGTGGACTTGTAGTGTATATCTTACTAAATCACGAGACTGTTGTCTCAGCAATAAGGTTTTAATCATGTGCTTTTGATGGCATCCTTAACTTACATATAAAGTTAATATTATATACAGAATGATTATTTAGCCATTATCATGACCACTTGAAAAGTGCCTAATTGTGTGTATATTGTGGCTAGAGAAGTTAATAGCTCTAAAATAGGAACTTAATTGTTTATGTTAAAGTGGAATTAACACTGATGCATTGTGACAGTTTCATCTTTGACTATACATGTGGCTGAATGCAATTATCCCTCAAGCTTTAGCATTGCTCCTCGTATAAAATAAAGCAGTGCCTCAGTTTTGATAATGTAAGTTAACTGTATGATCTCTGGAAAGATCAGTCCTGTCTCAGTGTTACTGGTAGTGGAAGATCAGCCAATTTATTTTGAAAATAAAAAAACCTGGGTGCCAAAAAATCTTACCTCTGTGTAGGTAAAACATGCAGYGTGAAAATTAAGTAGACATTTTCTGTAACAGTCTTGCCTTGCAACCTTTTCATGTGTATTTATTCCAATGTTCATTATAGTTTCATTTTTGTGTTGCTTAGTTAATGCTCTGAGTATGGCTTCGTACATATTGGCATCAGCAGTCAGAGTTGTTTGGTGGCAAAAGATTGCCTGGAAAGGTCGGTCAGGTTCATTGTGATTTCAGATATGTGTAAGTGATGACATTTGATGTTTGTTTCTGGTAGAAATCTGAGGAGAATCACCATGTTAGCTCACCCTCTTTACTGCTTTTGCAGACCTTCAGTCTTCATAGGAAAAGTCCAAACAGAGCCTTCCAGTTGTGCCACTATTCAGCCTTCTACAGATCGTCAATTTGTATTTATGCCCAATTTTCACAGGTGTCGAATTGTATTTTAAGGACATGTCTAACTACAGGACAAAAAATAGGAGCCTCTGGAGACACTAAATTCATGGAAATAAATTATAGAATAGGACACAATTCAGTTCTATGTGACGTTACAGGCTTAAGACAAGGAAGGATCTGCAGTTTTTGCTCATCCTGTTTTAGCATTCAGACTCCAAAATCTGACCTGTCTAGAGAGGAGATGGTCAATGATCCAAATTAATCTTCTTGTATTACAAGTTCTGTTGTAAGGCATGTTGGACATGAAAGAAGAAACCTTTTGTTTTATTTTTATCCAATATATTTCTTTCTTCAGTTACTCTGATTTCCATATGTGACACTTCTAAATTGTGACCCTTGGTTCAGGCTGTGGGCCACACATCCCCAGACAAGGCCACCTTGTGTTCTGCTGCGCATATAGCAGGACCCTGTTGATACACTGAACTCTATGYGGTAGTTCTGAACTAATGGACTAGCTACCCTATAAGTGAAGCCATAGCACTCCAATAGTAAGGAAAGCATTTTTCCACAAAGGGGAATTTATTTTTTCATTTTTCTTCAAAGGGAAATTATTGGGTTAATTATTTTTTAAACTTAAAACCTAGTTTAGTTTTATACTTTGTGAGAAGGTAAATTACATGCACGGTCTAGTAAGGTATAAAGATTTTTTGATACAGTTACAAGCACTTCACAAATAGCAAAACTAGGTGTTTTATGGAAATTATTCCACAATAGTGCTGAACAACTGTTCTCTTTGCAAGCCACATGTTTTAACTGTTTCGTGTGTTTCACAAAAATTTCTCGTAGGACCTGCTTTGTTGTTTTTCTGTATGGCTGATATCTTTATCATGGGCCAACCCCATGTATATAGATGCCACTGCAATGCACAGAATTCTTTATCTTCATTTAAAATATTATTATTCCCAGCTTCTCGATATGATCTCTTATGTTTCTACTCTGAAATGTTTCAGCTTTTTGTAGTTGTGGAAGTTGTCTTTTGCCAATAGTGTGAAGTTTTCATTTGAACTGGTGAAAGCTAGCAGAGTTGAGAGGTGTTGCTTGGCTATCGCTTTAGTCCCGGCTAGCCCTGGCCAGTTTTAAATGTTGCCTCTCCTCAGGTCTTGAGTAGGGTTAAGTGTTCTGGTTTGAAGCAATTTTTTAGCTGTTTATCAACAGATGTCCTCTTAAAATTATTTATAACTGCTWAAGCAGTTATTTTGAATTACAGGAAACATTCTCAGGAGGTGAGTTAGTGTGGAGAGGTGACGTGAGGTGAATCAGGAGTTCATGATACAGCATGGTAGCTATTCAGTAAGTATTAGAGAGATCACTTCTCCTTTTCCATGGAGAAGCAAATGTTCCTCATTCTTAATTATAGGTAAATGTAACGAGACTTTCTGGGATGTATTGCTTAACTCAGATATGTTTATGTGGATAAAATGCGAACTATTACATTTGTATATAAACATTCACTAGATGAAGTAAAAAGTGGGTTGATCTTCCATGCGGTATCTATGAAACATGCCTTTATATGGCTGAGGAGTCCTGAAACAATGATTCAGCATTTAAGTTTACGCTGAATTTCATTAAATGCTCACTGAACGGCACACTGTTTTCAAACCTGTTTGGAATGGTTGAATAACAACATTTGTTGATCAGAAAAAATGAAAGCATTTAAGCAATAAATTATTAATGATTTGAGAAGTTGTTAGACTGCCAGAAGTTAAGTGTGCTGGTGGTGTGAGTGGATGCTCCAGCTGAAGCTGAGCTGGGAGGCAGCGCATTGCCATCTATGGGCCGTATGAAGAAAGTGAAACGTATGACGAGCATTTTCTTTTTCCCTGATATTTTAATAGAATCTGGAAAACAAAAGCAAGGAGAAAGGTCCGTACAAGGTATAATAAAGGCTGTTTACATTCCGTTTTCTGTAGTTAATAATGGGAATTGTATTTAGCTTGTCTCCCATTAATGTCTCCATTAATTCCCATTTTCATGCCAGTTATTAATGTGGGATGTTTTATTTAGATTGGCAAGATTCTCCTACTTTCTTCTGTTGAAATATGATCAGAAATTTACTGTCTTGTAAAATAATGTATTGATGCAGCCATTAGTCCTCTGCAGTGATTGTATCTTGCTTGGACTTCAGTAATGCAATCGTTTGTAATATTGATAGAAGTCTATATTTGGTATTAGTTACTTTTTCTGCAAAAGCATTGCTATTTTGACATAATTTGGGTCTTTGGGYATACCTGGAAAGTATGCTTAGGCATTAACAGTTAGAAGTTTAAGATTAGGGTTCTTCCTTGATGCGAAAGTGCCTCAAAGTGACCAGCCACACACACAAACAGTTTTACACTGATAGGAATTTATGTCGGATTCTGCAGGTGGAGAAGGTTACTCATGCTGATAAGGATTCACAGTTAGACCTCGGTCATGCCGAAAGGGGGATGGACGTAAATGTGACTAGCAGATTATATATAAACTACTTATTTGCGTAGTAGTGTTTTTCAGGCAACACTGACATGTAAATGACTGTACTCTAGAGAATTATTTTCCCAGGATCTGCTGATGTGCACTGCTGTGTCATTCTGAAAGGCAGGCAGATGTGAAGGCCCAAGGAAGTTACAATTTGCAGTAGATCGTACATCATTATGTAGGAGCTTTCTGGAAGAATGAGACTAGGTGATTATCAATATGTTATTGTAAAGATTATTAGATATGTAAACTTCAATCTCTGTTCAGATTTATTTAGTCATGAATTGTCTTGAGACAGTTTTAGAAACTTCCATGTATTTAATTTTTACCACAGCTTCTTTCAAACAAATACACTTTAGCTTTTTCCTCTGCTTAGCAGTGTTATGGGTTAACCCCAGCCAGCAACTAAACACCACGCAGCCTGCCCCCCTGCCCTGCTCAGGTAGGGTGGGGGAGAGAATTGGGAGAGCACACAAAGGAAAACCTGTGGCTTGAGATAAAAACAGTTTAATGATGGAAATAAAACAAAGTAGAACAGTGATAATGACAATGATAACAACAACAATAACAGAATATACAAAACAGGGGATGCACAATGCAACTGCTTACCCCCCATGTGTCCTGAACAAACCGTATGTGACGAACCCCAGGGTTTTATACTGAGCATGATGTCACATGGTATAGAATACCCCGTTGGTGAGCTGGGTCAACCGCCCCAGCTATGCTCCCCCCCAGCTCACCCTGCACCTGGCAGAGCATGGGGGGGCTGAAAAGTCCTGGTGCAAGCACCACCCAGCCACAACCAAAGCATCAATGGGCCATTCCTTTCATTACCAAACCCAAAACGAAGCACCCCCTCCAGCTACTGGGAAGAGAGTTAACTCTGTCCCAGCCGGAACCAGGACAAGCAGTCTTTTGCATCTTCCTGCATCTTGCAGATTTAGCCTCCAGATTAATGAATTTCATCAGTTTCTGATAAAACGTAATTTATTAATTTTTATTAAATTGCCAAGACTGAAATGATTGTTTTAGTCGATTAAGTGGATGAGTCTAGGAATTCAGTCAGCTGCTTAAAACACTTAATGCATAACTTGCCTCAGTTATTTTATGATACTTAGTAAAGTGGTTTTTTTTTTCAGTTGTCCTTAGCATAATGTTTTACCAGATTTACTTAGGGAACAGAATCTTTTGTCCAACTGATCTTTGGGGTTTTTTTGGGTTTGTTTTTTTTTTTTGTTGTTGTTGTTTTTTTACATATTTGTAGACGTGTTATGGTGTGAATTGACAGAAGAATAATAAAAAGAATAATAAAAAAGAAGTGAACTCTGTTGTAGCAGTGTCATATGCTACCACAAACCAAACAGATAACATGTTATGTTTCCAAAAGCATGTGTCTGCATTTCAGGAAATTTTGATTTGGGCATGTCATTTTCAAGGGTTTTCTTGCTGTATAATTGGGGAATTGCAGCATCTGTGAAATACTAATTCATACATAACGTCATAGATACATCAGTCTGCCATCCACTGCCTTAAGGGTATTTCAACAGTGCCAATATAATTGCTTTCAGTTTGCCAGTCTGTTGCTCTGGCTTTCTAGTTGCCAGTGGATTGATAGGAGCTTGATGAATCTGTTTTATCATGTTTTACACAATACAATGATGCATTGCACTACATATGATCATCTCTATATTATCTATGTCATTTCGTCTGGTGATATTAATAATTTCTTTAATGAAGGCCACTTCATCCTTCAGCTCAGCTTCTGCTGCATGTCTAAATGGGCAACAGTCAAGTTGGATTTCATTTGGTTTCCATATTCTGGGGATTCATTCACCCTGTAAAGGATTAACAGCTCGCAGTTTCTCTGAAAACATTAGAGCCTGAAATTGCTGTTCATTATAAAGACTTTGAAAATTAATTAAAATTAATTAATTAATGTAGAGTAGTTTTGAAAAGAGGTGTTCTAGCTTTGCATAGTCTTGTTTGTGGTCTGCTTTATATTGTTGTGCTTTGATTAGTTGGACAGTTAGGAGAGTTACGTGATAGAAACGTTTGCTGGAGAAAAACAGTTTGGAGACAGATGAGGCTTCAGCAGGAAATACTGAAAGAAGGCAGAATTAGATCTGAGTCAAGGAGCATCTGTCTCTTAAGTGTTTCAAAAATCATCTTAACTTCTCTTTTATAGGCTATAAGGACTACTGTTGAAGTTTGTGGTTTTATCTAGTTAATCAGTACCTTTTTCTAGATTTCACTTGTTTTTATTATGTCCAAGTTAATGCTTTGCTCTGTGAGAAATTAAAAATTCAGAAGAACAGTATCTATTTCCCAAGTCCCTGCATACCAGTGTCTAGGATTAGACAAGTCATACACATAAAATAATTTTGCTGAAGGTTGGCCCACTGATTTTCTGTTAGAGGTCAACCCAGATACAATTTGTGCTCTTGATGACCACAATTCCTAAGTCCCTTTTCCTCACCACGTTGTTACTGTTCAGTCAGCACAGACAGAGCAATGTGCACGGATAGTTCTCTTCAAGACCCCTTTCCTGCTATGTTCTTTAGATCACTCCATGTGATAGTAATTAAGAAATGCTTGCAAATACGTGCTTTGCTTTGCCCATTCAGGGTCTGAGGTTTTTTTTTCAGTCTGTTTAACCTGATGTGTATACTTATAAACGTTATATTGTGTTCCTCCCTCTTCATCRGTGTGTGATAATTTTTTGTGAGATGTACTATAAAAAGGTTTCAGTGTTTTTGGGTTTTTTACCCGAGGTATAGTTTCCAAAGGCTTGGCTATTTGAATATAAGGTTTCTGTTTCACAGTGATAGAAGACAAACTAGTTTTAACGAGATATCCTTTAGAAAGTATAAAAAATACAGCTCTATCTTTCTTGTAAGTATTCATCAATGTTGAGAAGCTAGGCTRTTCCTCTTCCCATAGATATCTCCTTGTAAAAAAATAGTAGCTGTTTTCTACTTTCTACAGATACATCGAACCAGATGTATTTTGGTGCTTAGAAGGTTGAAATGTAATTTTTCTCTTTTTTTTTAACAGGCCACTTCAGTGATTATTACTGTGATGGTAGACATGCTTAAAATTGAAGAGCCAGTTTTAGTAGCTTTCTTTTTTTTTTTTTTTTCCCCTTCCTCCTTTTGGAAAAAAACTGCTTTATGCATGCAAAGTGTCATGCAATAAGGGATGTTTCCATAACCTCTTGGGGTTCATCTTCAAAAAGATATTCATATCTAACCGTGAACATTATTCATATTGTTTAGCTGTTGTTTTATTGTATCACATAAACGTGGTATAAGATTTGTTACGTAGTTGAATTGAAGTATTTGAATTAAATTATTTTGTATCCTCTCTTCCCCTCTCCCCCTCCCTGTCTGAATTAGGGGTTGATATAGAGGCAGCTCGAAAAGAAGAAGAACGAATAATGCTAAGAGATGCAAGACAGTGGCTCAACAGTGGCCATATAAATGATGTCAGGCATGCAAAATCTGGTGGTACAGCACTTCATGTAGCTGCTGCTAAGGGCTATACAGAAGTTTTAAAGTAAGTGTGATTTAAATGGAATTTTTTCATATTTGACTGTCTTGTTGATATAATGCTGCTTGGAATTGATAGGAAAGGACACTTCTGACTTTTAGGGATTGTATCTTGGAAAATAACGATCTCTAAAACTATCTTTTCCTCAAAGCTTGATTTGATGTTTTCAGGCACTCATAAATCATGATGCTGTTAGCTTTCTACTTAAGTCATTCAGAATATGAACACAGTGTACATATTGAGCCTGAATACTTATTTAAAAGAAGAAAGTTGACAAAAAACTTGCCCTGTTTCTAAAGCCAACTGTGTAAACAAGCTTAATACCTTTTTGTAATGCCAGTTACCATTCTGGTTGATGTATATTTTCAAGACACCATATTTATTTGCATACATAAAGCAGAGTTTGTAATCCAGACTAAAGGTTTTTAGACCTAAAGAAAGGTAATTTAATTTTGCTTTTTTGATATTGTTGTTGAAAATCATGACTCTTGACATCTTTCCTGGAAAACTTCAGGCTTTTGATGTTCCCTAATTCACAGGTAGATTTTCAGTACTACAATACAATAAGAGTATATACTATAGCAGAGATTTAAATTGTTTTTCATCAAAGCTCTGCTTTTATTGAAGTAAAGCATACTTAACAATACATTGCTTTACTGTGATTGTAAATGTATTTGACTGCTTTGGCAGGAGTAGGAACAGTTCTATATTATAACATGAATGAAAATGAGCACACACCCTGACTGTGTAAGTATTGCTACCTTTAAGGTCTGCAGAGCCTTGTAATGCTTTGTCAACACAGAAGTTGAATGACAGAGCTTTTTTTAATCATTATAACCATTACATACGATTTACTGAATGGGAGTTCTGCTTCAAAAAACCCTGATGCTTCAACATGATGAAGAGAAATTATTCTGTTGGAAAAGAATAATTTTTATTTTAGAATAGCATGTGTCTGTAAAGGAGTTATATCTATAACTGGGGKTTTTTTTAGCTCTCTCAGTGTCTTTTTTTGTAGTCCAGTCCATGTACTTTTCCTAGGAGGGGAAAAATATATGTGCAGGCAATTTTCATGATGACTTCAAATTATCAAAAATATGTGCTCTGTGTAGGATGCAAGACTGCAAGACTTTGCAGCTAAGCATGTGTGAAAGTTGACTTATTGGAGGATATTACTATAAGTGTATTGGCTTTTGAGAAATTGAGATAATTTTTTGAGAAGAATACTTCACGGTTATGTGATTTTTAATAATTATGGACATTGTTTCAGAGAGCTGATAGCCCTTTACACAAAACTGTTTGTCAGGTTAAGTGTCCATTGTCACTTTGACACTCAGGTCAGAACCATGCCGAATTTGAGTGTTGAATGCAGACTGAAAAGCAGGTCCTCTAACTGAAGAGCTTTGCTCCCTCTCAGAGAGCAATTGAAGCACGTAAACACTAGATTGTTAAAACATCAAATGTTAATGACAGGAGRAGATGCAAGTTTCAGGCAACTAATATTAGACTTAACAGCTTGAAGCAACTAATATTAGAATAGGAGGAGTTTTTAATAATTTACTAGATAAGAACACTGTATCTAACAATTTTTGACATTTTACAGCTTTCCCTTCCTTAAAAGGGCTTTTCTCTATTACTGCACATGTAGAGAAAAATATCTAACTGTATAGAAGCCATGGATTTTGAATGAAGAGGAAATGAATAAAGAAGAAAATGGAAAAGGCTATTTTTATTGAATTTTCTTTAAAAATATATGTACCTACTGAACAATGAAAAGGCAAATGTTTCTGTGAGGAAATAAGATTAATCAATTGTCAACAGCCCAACTAAAATACGTATGATGAAAAAGGAGAAGGATATTATTGTAGAACATTTTTATGATTTTATGACAGTTTATTTATCCCCGTCAGCAGCATCAAGATCTAATTCTTTAAATTTCTTTAGGCTTTTAATACAGGCTCGCTACGATGTAAATATTAAAGATTATGATGGCTGGACACCACTTCATGCTGCTGCTCACTGGGGTAAAGAAGAAGCATGTCGCATTTTAGTGGAAAACCTATGTGATATGGAGGCTGTCAACAAAGTGGTAGGATTTTTATGTAATCCTTGTCAAGATACAAAGTTCTGGTCTCTAAAGTGACTTTAGAAGCCAGGGTAAGAAAAGTGATGATAAACTGCTGTTTACTGTACGTGGAGCTTTATATAATGCATGTTTTGTCAAAACAGCATGTTTGTGTTCCAAACTAAATTCTCTTGACTGTCTAAATTAATTTCTAGGCCCACGTTATGCTTAGTTCTATATTAAATGATCCATGTAATCTTTGACAGGGAAATTAAAAACAGAGTGGRTTTATTGACATTTCAGAGGTACAAAATTAGCGACTTGATGAATTGCGTACAGGCTTTCATTTGACCACTGAAGACAATGATGATGCCTTTGGGTAGTGTTTTAACTCTTAAAATCAGGTTGTRCTGGCATACTAAAGAGTTGTCACTATATCCTGGTTTGGGTGCGCTGGAAGAAACTCGTAGGCATCTCTGGACTCCCTAGACATAACTTGAATGTTTCCTAAGCTATATTTCCTCGACTTTTACGCAAAGGCCTGCGTAGCTAGCTGACTTTGCAAGATCTTGCTCCCAACAGATATAAATATATTCATGCTTCACACTGACATCACAAGGATCCAAAACTTTTCATTCAACTGTGTAAGTGCTGAAGCTCTTCTTTCTCCTCTGCACTGTGTTTTACAGCTAGATTCTGATCTGCTTCCAATTTCTGTCAATACTGTAAATTACCTGCCCAATTTTTTCATAAACTTTTTAAAATAAATTAGGGAAATATGCAGATACAGATCATGAATTAGCAAGTACTTATTCTATATAGGGGCAAAACTACTGCTGCTTAACATGTTTGGTCTTTTTCTTCCTTAGAAATTAAGGTTGCTTATAATAAAATCAATGAAATATGGAATTAAATTCCAAATAGCCTCAACTCTGTTTCTGTATAATGCTTCTAGAACTTATAAATATCAGCTGTATAACTGTATTTTGTATCAGGCAATCAAAAGCTGATGCAATTAATTGAAGTCAGTTTATCAAGTTTATCTGTTAGATTTTTTACTGGGGTTGTGAGAATGTGGACGGTGGTATTCCAGAGAGCACGCTCATGAAAGTATGTTCCAGTCAACTGAGGCAAGAATAAGAATAAAGGAGGTAGAGAGAGATATAAGCTGTTTCATTTGGTGTATGGGCTTGTCTGTGCAAGCTAGGAAAGTTTAGCCTGTTGTGTTCTTAAGTAAGCCACTAAGCATTTTTGCTTTTGGAGATACGGAGATTGAAAACTCCTCTGGATTTGGTTTCAGTTGTAGGTGCTTAGCATCTCAGAGAGCGCAGCCGTTACTGTTCAGGCACTTGACTTCAGGTATTAATTTTTATGGATTGGGTTTAGATATAACCTTCCAACTACAGCGGTTTTTTTGCAAAGTGATTTTTTGTGGTCAGGGTAGGTCTAACTCATATTTTTTTTTTAATAAACCCACTTAATAGTTACCTAAAAATAGAAGGCCAGATTAAAAACTGTAGTCATAATGCAAATATAAACTTGAGATAATTTTATTGTTTAGTTTCCAAGTTAGTGCTGTGTTATACTAAAGGGAATAATTCCCATGTCAGAGGACCTCAAGCTGTTTTGGGCAATGCTTGTTGAAAGGTGCACGTGCTTCTGCTATATGGTCAGAAGTTTTATGGATAKGAAAATTAGTGGTTTGAAGGTCCATCCTTTCTAAGCAGTTAAGATAGCCTTCCCAGCGTAATTAGGAATATGTTTGCCTTTAGTTAACATTTTGAGAAACTGAAATAAGCAGAGACAAATATGAACACCTTTCATTATCTTCATAAKCTACTGTGACCACTTTTAAATGACAGCTCTGTCTTTATTGCTGGTTATTGTACAGAAGCATTTGACTGATCTTGTCATGATCCTGCCAGCATTTCAGTGTGTCCACTCAGCGTTTTGATGCARCTGCATTTATACCAATGGATCCAGGACTTTGCCTAGATTCCAGCTGCCTTGTATTTGAATACAAACTTCCAAATACAAAACATTGTATGGCAGTATCAAAGGAAGTTAGGCTTTCTTCGTGAAACTGTGTGAGCTTCAGCCCTTCTCGTTTTCAAGTAGAGATGAAGAAAGGGAATTTTTGAAATCTTTACCAATTCAGACCTTAAAGATAGGATCTCATGTCCTGTGGGCATCTGGTCTAGTCAAGAATTGCAGTGACTATGTAGATGTAAGATATAGCAAGCTGAAGAAATTTCAGCTGACAGCATTGCTCTGTGTTAATGAGTCACATTATGATCTGTTTATTCAAGTACCTGTCCCATGGAAATCATACACTAAGGGAGGATAAGAACAGATGGTTGTAGCAGATCTCTCTGAAAATGGAATGTAACATGTAAAATACAGTATTACTGCAAAAATGTGAAAGCGTGACTATTTAAATTTAGTATCGCTTGCTTAAATAATTTAAACTTTAAAAAATCAAGCTGTATATGGTAGTCTAAGATGGACAGGATACTGAACTGCTCAGTATCCATCCATACAGCTGCCACTGGAATAGTTGTTTGGAACTAATATTGTGAGAATCATATGCTTTCAGTCTATCTTCTTTCCCTTGATAGTTTTTTTCCTTCAAAGGGCAGCAAAATTTTATTGAAGTCATGTTTTTATCTCTTTAAAAATGTGTTTACCCATCAGGTATAGATGTTTCTGTTCAATTACCCAAAAAAAGTAATATTGCAAAATTGTTTTCAACTACTGACAGACTAACAGTTTGTAATAGAGCTTGGCTTATACTTTCTAATTTCCCTCTCTGTATGTGCTCCTTACCTGCATCATCATGTGATAAGGCATCATAATCCATTATATTTGAATTCTGCTGTACAATTATGGTGTTTTACTTCTTCCTCTTCTCCAGGGGCAGACAGCATTTGATGTGGCAGATGAAGATATTCTAGGATATTTAGAAGAATTACAAAAGAAGCAGAACCTGGTAGGCCTTTTGCATATATATGTTATACTTTATTATACTTATGATTATGGTACGCAGCTCAGAGCAGCATATAGATTAAAAACAAAAGTTTGATTTGGGGCTTCAATTCAGGTAATACCACAGTCATCTCAAAAGTTATTTCATGMCCTTATTTGCTCAATTATGGTGACCAAAAAGCCTTGGAAGAAAGAAGGTGCTCTTCTACTTGCCTTCTCCAGCAGGCATTTTATGATCTGAAGCATCAACAATGAACAACTTACTTGGCATAACAGTTTGTGAGATTTTAGGATTTTGAACTTTGACACTTTGAAAGCTTATGCACATTTTAGTGTTTGTAGTAGTTAGAGAAGATTTCCCTCCATTTGTAATTTTGTCACACTGATAACCATTCTGTCAATTTAACTACATCATTCTATATATTTTGAAGCTTCATAGTGAAAAACGGGAAAAGAAATCTCCCCTAATTGAATCCACAGCCAACATGGATAATAATCAGACACAGAAAACATTCAAAAAGTAAGTAAACTAGGAAAAATAATAAGCTCTTAATAAATAAGATAACTTCACAAGCCGTTGCAAAGTCCTACTTGACAGACTTTAGTAAATTTTTCAGGACTTAGTAAGTATTTTTCTTTTCAAACTCAGTAAAGAGACATTGATTATGGAGCAAGAAAAGAATGCATCTAGTATAGAGTCTCTGGAGCAAGAAAAAGCAGATGAGGAAGAAGAGGGAAAGAAGGATGAATCCAGTTGTTCTAGTGAAGAGGAAGAAGATGACGATTCAGAATCTGAAGCAGAGACGGGTACGTTATTTGGAGTATTGTCTTTAAGTTTTTGCTTTATAAATGTACTTATTTAATATCATTATTTAATATACAGAGTTAAGTATCTTAAGTTTCACTTATTCTTCTGCATTCCACTAGGCTTCCAACCATTTTAAAGCAAGTTTGTATATGTCTTAAATCAAGTCATAACAGAGATATCAAAAAGGTGTCTTTGCTGGTGGCTATTTAGGTTAAAGCTATTAACCCGCTTATTTGATTGGCTATTTAAAAATTGATACTTTTAATCAAATAGTTGGAATAATATAAGCCTTAAGTAGCATGTCAGAAAACATTGAAAAAGTTAGAAGATCAAATCAGAAATTGTTTGCTTGTGGAACTGGTATAGAGATTGGAACAGCAGAAGTGCAAACATTCTCATTTGTTCTTGCCATCCTGAAGTAAATACCAATTAATCTGGCAATCTTAGCTCAGGTATTCATAAAGTAATGGTGCATATATTTTCTGTTCAGTGTGTACTGAAATAAACTTTTAAAGGTGCTATTCTAATGTTAACAGTTACTTCATATACAACTTCATTTCAAGAGGAATGTTCTTTGAAAAGTTTGGAATGTATGCAAAAAACCACATTACTCTGTACTTCCCTCTTCAATGGAATTTAGCTTTTTTTTTTCTTGAACAATTATCAGACTCTTAAAGCAAGTAGTGCTGTAAGAACAGCATAGCATCTTTTTCTTTCAAATCAGAAAACAACTGTCAATCAGTGTTTAAAGATGTATGTTCAATCCTAATAACGAATTCTAGAATTACAGTGCAGCAATACAATACATAGACATAGATGTCATTAGAAATATCTTGTTAATATTTTATACTTACACTTTTTAAAATAAGTAACCCTTTTTGGTGAGCTGTCAGTTCTCATCTTAAAACATTCTTCCTAATTTCTTCACCTGAAAAGGTAAGGCTAAGGAGGGATTTTAGAGCTAACCAATATATCATAAAAATTTAACATAGGTAGAAATAAAAATAAGTTGTGAAACCAAACGGTCTATTATGTTTTAATTATTTTTATATTTTGAAATAAACCAGCATTTCAGTGTTAAGCTGGGAAAAAAGTCTGTCAAGCTTTGTAATTAGTCTTTCAACTTAGTATACTTGCATCCCTTATTTACAGAGACTGAGCTTTGATAAACTCAAAACACTTGTAATATATAACATATAGTAATTTCTCAGTCACTGAACTAACTGTAATGTTTYCTGAACATTATGACTCTGGTAACTCTGTTCTCGTCGTTACCAGTAGATAGTTTGTGCCAGGAAAATTTGACTGTGACACAAGAATTAATTTATGTAAACTTTGGCGTTTTTAATATCAACAAGGCTTTATCATACTTTATTTGGCAAGCTAGACTTCAAGCATTTCCCTGTAGAGTTGCATCTCTAAATTCCAAACTTGTACTTTCCCTTTTTTCCTAATATTCAGCTTAAGGTAGTTTTCTGGTGAAAAATCTTAAGATTATAAGGAGCATTATGGTTGTAAAATATTTTAACAGTGTTCAATATTCTGAAGTACTGGAAACTGTGATTTCTAATCTATTGGGATATTGGAAATGTTTTCCTAAAACTTACGTTCTGTTTCATTGATCATGTGAGAATACAGTTGAGAAATAAACGCATTTCTGTCTGGAAGACCAAGAAGGGAAACGTGAATATGAAGCTGCGATCTCCTAAACGACAGGGAAACAAGCTGAAAAATAAGATTTTCAGCAGTTCAGGTTTTTTAACGTACTTTGTTTGAGGTAGTTTAATATATTTTGAAAGTTAGTCAATATTAGCTCAATCATGCATATAACTGTTCTTACTGTCCCTGAAATAATTTCAGAATACAGTTGTGAAAAATCCATTTTTCTTCTTCCATGCTTTCACKCCTGATAACTTTTTCTGTATATTTTAAAGCTGTATGACTCATTTGCAAATTTCCAGCAGAGCTGCCTGTGCATCATCTCAAATCGTACTCAGTCTGCATTGCCCTGTTGAACTTTTTATCACCATGACCTAGAAGTTTACCACCATTTATTTTCAYTTGTGTTTAAAAAGAACTTTCCATTAAGTGCACAGTTAGTCATGTAAGCTGATTTTTTTATATTTGTATTTGTTTACTGCATACTTAATTATTCAGAACACCTGTTCAACTATGTCCATCCATAACTAAAACAAGTGTGTAGCAGCAATACCGTTAATTATACGATTTCCAGTCATAGATTGGTACATTGCTGAATTTGAATGTTAGATATGAAAACATTGCGTACTTTCTAAATTAACTGCTCCTATGCTATATGGACAGTGTAGACGTAAAGGTATGTTTATAGTAGGGCCAAAACCAATGGGGATTGAACCCCATGTTRCTCCATACTGCACAGATAGGATGTAGCATCCTACTCCAAAGAATATGCAATTTGAATAGGTAAAACAGAAGTGAGGTGTAAGATTATGAAGCTCAAGCAAGTGCAGTGACAACAGTGGTTGTATCACAACCATGACATTTTCTGGTTGTTTGTGTAAGAGGGGTTAAGGTACACAGACAAAGAACAGAGGAAGAAATATGGGCGGGAAGGACAAAGCAGAAGAGGATAGGGTAGGTGTACATTGAAACTTAGGTAGGGAAAACAAGGGACAAAGAAGGAATGAAGCAAAAGGAAAGTCAGAGCTCTGGAAGGCAAGTCCCTGCCTCAGCTCATTCTACTGACCGGAATCCCTGTATGGATTCTCTGTGCAGTTAATTATTTCTTTGCACTCAACATACACAATTATCCAAGAATAAATGTTTTACTTTGATTTAGCATCTTCTGTAGTTCAAATTAACTATTACATGCCAACATACCTCTTACTGTTAAATTTTTACAGTCATTGGCCATCTCCTAAAATACAGTCTGTCTGGGGAGGCTGTGGAATCTCTGTCTCTAGAGGTCTAGGACTCATCAAAGCCCTGAGCAACCTGGCCTGTGTGCAATATTGACCCTGCTTTGAGCAGGAGGTTGAATTAGGTGACCTCCTGAGGTCACATTCGACCTGCATGATTCTGTGGTTCTGTCTCTGCATCTCTGAGTGTTTAACACTTGCTGAGTAACAAAAAAAAATGTTATATGCATGAGCGTTACGGAAAAAAGATGGACCTAAGATACGCATTGGGAGTGAGGGGGAAAACACTGAGGAATAAGTAATAAAATGCTGTTGGGAAAGTTGACTGTCAAATCTGTTCAAAAGAAATTCAACTCTGTGTTGTAGAAGTGAGGAAATTGTGAATTAAAAATGAAAATTAAAATCTTGTGAATATTTTGCAGATAAGACCAAAACCTTGTCAGCTGTAACTAATAATGCAAATACCACAAGTACACAATCAGCATCGGTAGCTGTGACAGCGCCTTCAGTAGCTGGTGGCCAAGGGGCACCTACATCGCCTGTTAAGAAGGTAAAATAAAATACGTTTCTCATAATTTTAGATTTCTGTTCTTCTGTGTAAGCATACATTTTTTGATTCTTGTGTAAAAAGTGGATTGGGTTATCCAGTGAGTTGATGAAAATATGCAGAGGTTCCTAAAATATTTTGTGTTCTTCTGCAGGAACTGTTTCAATTTTTTTAAATTTTGRATGGTTTTGATTCCAAACAGGGATCTAAAATACAGAACTACGAAATAGTTGAACATAAAACCCTTTTAAAAAAGCAAAAATCTGTTGCACAGTGACTGGAGTTATTTTTTTTCTGAATCTAAACTTAATCTTTTGAAAGTCTTTTCTATGCCAGACTCCTCCAAAATTTTTAGAAACTACAGTTCTAGTGTCTCTCTCTGTGCCTATATTTGTGATGCACTTAAGGCAAAGGAGGCAGGCATGACTAAGGTACTTTCAGGAGTCCTTAGAAGATTCAGCTAGTGCTTAGGCGCAGAAGTTGAAAATGATACCTGAAATAAGAAGTAGACAGTGCTGTAGGTCCCAACCCCAATTTCAATATGGTTAGGACCTCATGGAAGAGCTAGGGAATTGGGACACATGATTTATTCATTGCACAGCTCAAAAGCACACCTAGCAAAGCCATATTATGTGCAGGAAGCTTTTTACAGCTTAATGTGGACAATTAATTGGTATGAATTTTAGTTTTGCTTGTCAAAGGGGAGATATGTACGCCTGGGGTAAAAATTTATAGTAGATAATAATGMATAGGCAGAAGGTGGTATACAAGTCAAACTTTTAGAATATCTAAGCAAACTGGATAGTGAGCCACTAAGGCTTCCTTTGTCAATCTTTACAACTTTTCTATAAACGTCATAATCAAAGCGTAATCCTCTACTGATGCTTCTGAAAAGTGTGTTCAGGAGAGATGGTAGCCATGATATACTGAAGCCACAGTAGAGAGAGAAGACGTACTGCTGGGCGAATGCTATGTATTGTATTTAGCTCACAGGAGCTTATTGGAGTTATACTTTCATTTTCACAATAGAACCTAATGATGATTCATCTTACAAAGTATACATTAATGTAACAGATGCAGGGAATGTATTACCCAACTGCATCATATTATGTGATACTGTACAACAGGGTTGGGTCAACATTCCTGATGCCAAGAGCTGCTTTACAATAATCATTGTCACTGACGTCCACAAGATTCATCTCAAAAAACCATGAGAGCAAAAGGGGAATTGTGGGCATGGCTCACCAGCAGGAATGACTACTGTTTCCCCTTGCTGAGCTTTGTGGCTGGGCTGTCTAGCTGTCTGCTGGATTCCAGGGTGATCTTGTGACGTTAATCTAAACAGTTCCTGCTGGCTCTGTAAGGAATTACGGTTCTCTGTCATGGGAGCTGCATTTGCATTGCTCAGGAGCTGCACAAAACTCAAGAGCCACAAGTTCTCCACACAAACTATAGCAAATGCGTGAGGGAGGGAAGACATTGTGAGTAATTGCTGGTTTGCTAACTATGCCTAATTGGAATGAATCCAAATATATAGCATGAATTTTACCGCAAGGAAATAGGCCTACTTTATATAGTTTATTTTTTTAAATCACTTCAGTAATACAAGCATTCGTGACAGTTGGGCWGTTTAACTGATGTATGTGCTCTCCAACCAGTTTTTTTATTGCACTTAATTATCTTTGCACGCTGGAGATTCTAAGATATCTAACACTTCAAACACTTCATTTTTCTTGTAATTGTCTGAACTTCMTCTTGAAGTCAAAAGTTTCCTAGCTTGTCCCTTCCAATCAATTTATTTCTATTATGCAAAAGCCTTCTAAGCTATATGACTTTCAGCTATAGAACATTACCAAATTGTTGCTAGCTGGGGTATGGCTTGATATTCCATAGTTGAATGATCAAATAGACATAATTTTTTGGTACGTGATTCAATGATGATGTATGGGGCGGGAAAATTTTTTTATAAGAATAAGAAATGAGTATGATTTTAAGCTGAATGATAACCTTTTATAAATCATTAATACGCTGGCATTTAGTTTGTTTTAATTTTATTATGCAGTAATCAGTGGCTTATCTTTTGGTCTTAAAGGTAAAAGGTGCAGGTTAAAAGTAAACTGCAGTTACTTTTCTAATACTATATGTGAAAAATTCAGGGCCTTCTGTAGCTACAAAATAAATGCACATTTATATCAAGACTGATCATCTTGTAACATAGCACGTACATGTGATCTAGAGAAGCAGTTGCAGCTCGTATCAATGAACAAAAAGGCTTTAAACTGTTTTTACCAATTAAGGTAAAGCAGCACTGTATGTGTGATCTTGCACCTACTCTTGCACCTGCCTTTTCAGGTTTGCACCATCTGTGCTACTGCAGCTACTTTTCTGCGTTTACACCATAGACAGCCAAACCATATGATGCTCACAGGTGGTGCAGATGCAGCGCACTAAGCTTGAATTTGGGTTTTCTTCAGTCTATATGGCATTCAGTAATGCTCCTTTCTGTCTGAGGGTACTGAAGTAAGGCGAGTTTGGGAGTGAAGGTATGGGTTGGATAGCTAAGCTAGCATGGGATGTGATTAAGGGATATGAATGAAATATGATAAGAAGAGGTATGTTAGTGTGAATCTTCCGGTATTCTCAATCATATGAGGATTTAGGCCATGGACCTTGTTAGGTCAACAGGCTTTGTTGTCCTCTTCTATGCAAACTGTAAATCTGTCTCTGAATTAGCTAAACATGCTGTGTTGTGTTTAATAAGAATCTGTTACTAAGATTTTAAGTCTCTTACTGCTTTTTGGTATTTTGTGCTGTAATGAAGAGCTACATAACATAAACATAGGAACAAACCATGTAGTTTTAAAACAACCTTTTGTTTCTGTTTTCCATTCTTTCAATCTTCATCTTTGTCTTGTCTTAATTGGCTTTAGTCTGATTTCATTCCTCCTATCATGCCTGTCGTGGAGTCAATAGATCCTGCATCATGGAGGCAGGGCTTGCGCAAAACTGGCATTGTTCTTGTGCCCAATAAGGGTGAAAAATCTATGGTGAGGTTCTGGTGTGCACAGATTTGTGTACAGGTTGCAAAATAACATATTTAATAAAACTGTTGATACTGGATTTGCATGTTTCTAAGTTTGCATCTCATGATCACAGTGTGTATTACAAAGTGTGGGTTTTTCTAAGCTAACTTTTAGAGGAGTAGTATACCTTGACCAGTCTTACATTTCTTGTCTCATTAACTAATTTAAGAGAAGAGTGTGTAGGTTGTCTCTCACCACAACTCCCCTACAAATTCAACACTTCTATGATTATTAAAAACAGTTGTGTTCTCAAATCTCCGCAAGGAGCATGAATTACCAYGGGTAATGTAAATTAATAATGTAAATTAATTTACATGTGTTTTATAGTTTCCAACATCTACAACCAAGGTTTCTCCCAAAGAAGAAGAGAGGAAAGATGAATCTCCTGCTTCGTGGAGGTTAGGTCTTAGAAAAACTGGTAGTTATGGTGCACTTGCAGAGATTACTGCTTCCAAAGAAGCTCAGAAAGAAAAGGACTCTGCAGGTGTTATGCGTTCTGCTTCAAGTCCTAGACTTTCCTCTTCGTTGGACAACAAAGAAAAGGTAATCGTTTTCAGTGTGAAACAACATTTTGAGGAACTGATGTACCTTACTTAGTACAGATGTTTATGATGCGTTGTAGAAGTGATACTGTACTACACATCTATTCTTTACCAAAATTCCGAAAAATTAAATTATGCAACTTCTATATAGTCTCTTTAAAAGTGTAGGATGCACCTTCATTGTCTGGTGACCTTGTACATAGGTCTGGGGCTTTTCCCTTTTTGGGACTTGCAATGCTAGTAGTAGGTTTTACAGTTCAGGGAGGCCAGAGGTTTGATAGTTTCAGCATCACTTGGAGAGTGATGTTGAAAGAATCTTATAAAAAAGGAGTCTCTTTTTGCATTCCATAGATATTTTTTATTTACAAAAATTTAGTTCTATAATTAAACATGAATACACTGAACCAAGTGAACAACTAATTTGGAATAGGTAACTGAATAGCATAGAACGTGTTCTTCTGTTTCTAGTACAAATGTTTAAATGTTTTCAGGATTAAAAATAATACTATACTATGCTATGCTATACTATATAAAAGTACTAAAACAGTTGCTTTCAATAATCAGTGTTGGAATTGTACTGCAGCAAAGCAGAAAAAAGAGAAATCAAATCATTTGCATCACTAGAATGAAAACATAAAGAGTTTCCTTTTCCTATTGTAGTCCTTATGATATTTCACTAAAGCTTAAAACTAATTTGTATAGTCGGGTCAGAATAAATACAGCTGAAATTGTCATAATGATGATTTTCCAGCCGATACCCGTATAATCGATAATAGTAACACTTAATAAAAAAATACATGTCTTTCAGGAGAAAGATGGAAAAGGAACTCGACTTGCGTATGTTGCACCTACAATACCAAGACGACTGGCCAGTACCTCTGACATTGATGAAAAAGAAAACAGGTGACTGAAGTTATAATTTCTGTTAAATATAAAATTACTTGATTTTAGAGTGGCTGACAAACTTACAGATTTTAAGACAATGCTAATTTATAGCATTATCCTGCTCTATAGATTATGCTAATCCATAGGGTAATCCAATTCCTGAAGGTTTTTGATCTTGTAAATCATAATGACCCTTTTTAAAATCCAAATTACTATATAACAAGAGCAGAACTGGGCAATGAGTGTTGTCTTCTTGGGGGAGAAAATAAAATCCAAAATATGGAGTCGTAAACTTTAAGCTACTGAAGGGTGCTAAAAGCTTTACTGCTTTGTCTTGAGCCATGGAGTGCTGCTGCTGGGCTCCATTATTACTTTTGATAGTAATAAATTGCTGTGTTTCTTACAGTTTTTGCTTAAAACCATATCGTGTAGCAGCAATGATTTACAAAAATCATAGTTAAGTTACAAAAGCAATTCTTCTATTTTTCTTGTTTAAATGTTGACCTTTAGTCTTCTTTTGGAGATTTTTACTTTCTTTGCGAATATTTCTTCTGTAGCTTTCAGTATAAAAGAAACAAAAAGTTAGGTGCATAGGCTTGTTACCTGTTAGGACTTGGGGTACTTTCATGGCATATTTACATRCTCAGAACCTTCCCATTTTTCACTTCTCTCCTTTATTGAGGTTCTACTTGGACRTTTTCTTGGGTTAATATAGAATACATAGTACAAAACTTAGAAGTCTCCCTAATGTCTGGGTTTTTTTGGATCGTATTTAGATAGCTGAATGTTGGRTGACCTGAACGGAAAATTGTCTCATTGCTCAAAATGTGCTATTATAATCATTGTCTACAAGACTGATAAATCTCCTTATGTCTGAAGAGGAACTTCTTTGTTGCTGCTCTTGAGAATGGCTCATTTCAGTGCAAACACAAGATAAATACTGGCTTTTCTTGTGCTTGCAGAATACTGTTGCCTAAGTTTAGTCTCTGGGTGACAAATTCTGTTTCGAAACAGGAATATTGCATCTCACGCTTCCCTAAAGTTCAGTGTAGTTTATTAGCATCTCTCAAGCTACTTGGTCAGATTTTTTTAATCTCTGTTTCTGTAACAGGGCAGTTTGGAGTTTCTGTTTGTGCTTATCATTCTCTGGAGTACTATATTCTTTGAGGCTGAGTTTGTCAGTTTGGGTTTGTTTATAAGAGAGATTATTATTATTTCAATTTTTATTCTTTTGCGATCTTTTCAAAAACACTTGTTATCCAAAAGTGTCTTAACTAGATGATACCTTAAGATTGGGATAAATATTTCATTGCAATTTCATTTCTTAGAAGCTGTTATTGCTTGTTACAAAGGGATTAAATTTTGCTTCAGTGTTGAGGTTTACTTGTGTCCTTGACGTGCYAGTCTTAACCATTGTGGCTTGTTCACAGACACAGTTCTGAAARTGGGTATCAGCAATTGCATATTTTTCCTCATATGCATTGGGTGAACAAGGGGTCATCAGTCCCAGTGCTGACCAAACAATTAAGCTGAGAGCTTTCTGTATTTCTTGGTGTACCAGAGATGAAGCCTGCTTTTAGGCCAGCCTATTTAGACACCAGTACTTTGCCTAGTGTATGATGTGACAGACAACCCAGCTCACTTACTTAAAGCCGTAAGAGATTTTTGACATTTAGTCTGACCTTCTTTACATGTAGAATTTAACCATC
This sequence comes from Oceanodroma leucorhoa, assembly GCA_030449065.1. Taxonomy (NCBI): domain Eukaryota; kingdom Metazoa; phylum Chordata; class Aves; order Procellariiformes; genus Oceanodroma; species Oceanodroma leucorhoa. The sequence goes on along the minus strand of JASVER010000038.1, from coordinate 5,012,871 downwards.
TGCCCTATGGGTACCGTAATAAATTATTAMGGTTTCTGCCTTTGTCCCAGAACTTTGTCCTTGTTGCTTAGCTTAATGCTGGGTTCTTGTTCTATCTGTCTGAACACCCGCTTGTCTAGGTTATCGACGATGTAGTGTAATCTAGCTAACATCCTACTGTGAGTAATGGAAAGGACTTCAAGATGAATCCCAGCTGGGCTTTTAGATTCACAAATCTCAGACATCCAGCCTCAGTCGAGTAGCCAATGCTACAACAAAAGTGCTGAAGTCTGTAGTGTCTTGGCAAAATTAAACCTTCAGTAATTATGAAAAATTTGTCATGCAGCAGGACCTTTCTGTGGTAGATGATAACTCACAATTTGTATTTCTCTTTGGTGGTAAGACATAACACTGCATTGGCCTGTGCTGGATCATTTTCTAAAGTTGTTTCTGACYGCAGAAGTGCTAGCATAAATTTTTGTGCAAAAAGAGGTACATTCTGAAGGCCAAAGGTATCTGAACATAAAATAACATCTTTACAAAATTTTGTTTTATTTTCCATTGCACACCTGGTTGTCTTTTATGTATAGTTTTATGAAAGACATTTTTTTCTTCCTTCTATCTGAACTTTACTTCAAATCTTGAGCTGACATTTTTATTAGAAATTCAGTTTTTTGCATCTCAGTATCCATTTTCAGGGTAGTTTTTCTAAGTAGATTTTTGCAAGGTTATTTCTTGCTGCTATAAACTGCAGCAACAGGCTAGAAATTCCTTATGACTAAAGTAATATCAGCTAGTGATACATGACAGGCCTCTCAGGAATGGCTACTGCAGCCCTGTTTACACTAGTCTACAATACCATGAGTTCTAAAGGCTAGTCAGCTTTTGAACAACTACTTATAGCATCCAAGAATGAAAAAACCCATGAAATCAGTTTCTAAAAAACCCAAGTACTTTTCCCTTTATTGCACTGGATAGCCTCAGGAGCAAACAGAAAAGCCTCGTGTTCCTTTTTTTGAGAAAAACAAAGCCAGCAATGGTCACAGATAAAAGCTGATGATTGTTTTCATGTTGATTAYGTCCTCTTTAGCAGTTTTTCTTTTGATGCTACTTTTCTATTATGTTTCTAACAGTGTTAGTATGAATGTAGTGTTTTTCCACAGGAGCTTGAAAATGATTGTCCATGAAGGTCATTTTATTCCTGTTCTGCGTGGTTATGTTTATTTTAAGGGTGTTATCCAGGGTTTTAATCTTTAATTTGAAACTCCTTTTCAGCTCACATCAAGAACAACCTTCTTTAATATGAGTTTGCTAAAATAAAATCTTTTTTACAGGGACTCGTCTGCCAGCTCAATACGTGGTGGCAGTTCCTACACCAGGAGAAAATGGGAGGAAGATGTCAAGAAAAACAGTTTGAATGAAGGTCCTACATCATTAAACACAAGTTATCAAAGAAGGTGTGGGATTTTCTCTTATCTTTTTTTTTGTCAAAATAGGCTTACAAATTAAACAAATTAAGTACTGAATCACTTTGTAAGGACAGTTTAAAATTGAATGGTGACGTGTTGAAATGTTCGTAATAATTGCAAAGTATGTACTTAGGCTGATGCAATGCTTGTGCTGATTTTAAAGCTACACCATTTTTACTAGCTTAGAGTGTTCAGCAACTGCTATATAATTAAAATTATATGCTTCCTTTTTCCTATTGTTTATTTCAGTTTGAGGTTTGTTTGACTTTCCAGGTTAGTTCAKTAGCCAAAGATAATTATTTTAAATGTTGGAATAGAAGTAATTCTGCCTGGTATCTGAAAAGAACAAGGGGAAAAATATTGTCGCTGTTGAGTTTTGGTTTTGCATGACAGTATCAGAGGTCTTGGGCTGCTCTCCATAATGGTAGACTATAGCCACACCTACCTTGAGTATCAGCATCATAGAATGCATACGTAAAACTAACTTGAATGCAGAGTAAATGATTATTAATATGAAAATAATTTTCGGGTGTGCGTGGTTCTGATCTTGCAGGAATCATATCCTGCAAATATATACATGATTAACTTTACTCCATTGTGTAGTTTCAATGTAGCTATGTGAGTAAAGTTCTTCATTGGAATTAGTGGAGCAATAAATATCTAAAATGAATAGATCAAAAGAAAAGACTRTCATTCAGGTAGCTAAGCTACATATTGATATGTGCTGATGATGTCCGTGGTGATGGGTACTTAACTTTTTTTTGTGTGTATGTGTCTTGACATTGATGATGTCAGTGGCATGTAGTCAGGCTGTTTCATACAGCATAATACATCTTACATCTTTGTTAACCTCCTGCCTTAAAAAGAAAACTCAATTTTCCTAATTTCAGGTTTAGGAAAGATGTTGCACAGGTTTCCTGTTCTGGATGGAAAATATCAACAGTTGATATATGAGAACAATCTTTGCATGTTAGCTTTTATCAATATTTATGCTCCAGTCTTCAAACAAAATGTACTCATCACTTTTAAATTGCATGTGGTGCTTTAATGGTGTATTTCCTTAGTTGTTCTTCTACAATTATTTTTTCTTTGTCACTTTAGAATTGATAGTAATACAAAAAATGATCAATTGCAGAACGACAAGCATCTTTCCTTAAATCTTTTGCAGTTAGTGAGATGATGCTCTGTCTGTCCTAACTGTGGATTCTGAGGTTTAGTCATGGGCAAACATCCTGACTTGGTAATGCAAAATTTGTTCAGCCAGAACCAATGAATAAAAATATGGAAACCACTGGATCTTCCTTACAACTTGAAGAGCAAGGGGAAAGCATGAGCGGGAGGTTAATCTTTCTGGGAATCATTAAAGTTTAAAGAAAAAAAAAGGAAGTACATTTAATTGGTTTAACATTATAAGAGGAGTGATATTAATGACATTTTCTTTTCTGACAAGCTGTGGAGTACAATTCTGCATTTTCTGAGATATTCAGTGTGGGTGAAACAGCAGTTTAAAAATGGGACATTGGGGGCCCTATATGAATACTTAAGTAGATGTGATCAAGACAGTCATACATAAACCAGTGAGATTCCATTCTTTATCTCCTTTTCCTGTGGAGAAATGGTCAGGACTAAGGAACACTTCTGCTGCCTTCTGAAGTCATAAATTAAAAGTCCTAGTCAAGGAAATAATGAAGAAAATGGCTTTTGAAAATGCTRCTTTTACCCCAGAAGTTTCCGAGACTCAACTGAGACACAGAATACATGGGCAGAAATTTAATGGATCATTCACAGCTTTGTGATATTTTAATGAGCAAAGATAAGTAATACGAATGCATCCATTGTACACGTCTCTCCTTCAGTGGCTCCTTTGGTAGAAGACAAGATGATTTGATTAGTTCTAATGTTCCAAGTACTGCATCAACAGTTACCTCTTCTGCTGGTCTTCAGAAAACACTGCCTGCCAGCACAAACACTACTACAAAGAGTACAACGGGTTCTACTTCAGCAGGTGTACAAAGCAGGTAATGGCACCAGCACAGTTCTTTTTTTCTTTTTTTTTTTTGTCAGGTCTACTGTGTGCTTATGTATGTGCATGCGTTCTTGTTTAGTAGTTCCTGGGGCTCTGGATTTTTTCACTTTCCTGTTAAATTTGTTTTAATTTTATACAATTTGGCTCAAAAATTGTGAATGGCTTTCTACTGTAAAGTGACAGCCATGTTGGTATAAAAGAATAAATCCAATGTTAGAAGGGTGTGAAGAATGAAAGTTCAATTATTGTGAACTGCTCAATTCTTAATTTATTCAATTTAATAGCTCAAGTTGAGCTTTCATAGTAGAGACATTTCTCAGTTTGCTTTTAAAAAAAATCCATCCCTCAATTTACATGTTATTAGTTGTTTAGTAAAGTGCTTTCATTGTTTAGCTGTTTCCTTTTCTCTTTTTTTGTGTTGCTGCTTGTTATGCTGTAGTACCTCAAATCGTTTGTGGGCTGAGGATAGTACTGAGAAAGAAAAGGACAGTGTTCCTACAGCAGTGACCGTTCCTGTTGCACCATCTGTTGTAAATGCTACAGCCACTACCACAGCCATGACTACAGCTACTTCTGGCACTGTGTCCTCAACCTCAGAGGTCAGGGAGAGACGGAGGTGTGTAAAGGTCCTAAGAGTAATGTTGCTCTTATACAAAGTTATATTTTTTTCTTATTTAAAGGAATGTGTTGGTTACCACGAATTTGGATAGTACAGTATGTAAAGCAGTGTTGTTTGCTTCCTGTGTATTGAAACAACTAGCAACGTGCCTCAATTTGTGTAAGAGCTTAGTACTGGTAGAGACCATTCATGAAATTTGAACTTTGATATTGTATATTTTTGACTGACCTTGGGTTCTCATTTGGTGTGCAGTATCTTCATATTTGTGTTTCTGTTAATAGATTAAATGAGTCCTCCTAAAAAATACCCATAATGAAACTGCAAAAATGCTGAATTAAAAATAAGAAAATCAATAACTAATTACTTACTACAAGTGCATTGCTGCTGATTGAGCTACTGTGCCACTGGYAGTATGCTATTAAGTGACAACGTAGCATTTTTTTGGTAATTTTGTATGCCTGGCAGTACTGAGAAAAGAGTATTGAACCCAATATGTTCTGTTTATTTCATTGCATCATTTAGGGCCTCTTCTATTTGAAACGTAATACAMAAGTTGTAAATGCAATAGTTTAAGAGCTATTCAGGATGAAAAATTGAGTAAGAATCTGATGTAAAACTCATTTTAAGAATACGGTGTTTTTTCTGTTCTAGTTACATGGAGGATGAGTTAAGATTGGTGCATATTTCTGTTTCCATAAAGAGTTGTTACCTGCTGTTTATGGAAGCAAAAATAAGATTTCATGAAGTTGTTAATTCCTGTTAGCTTTCCCTGGGTTCTTCTTCTTCTGGATATTTATAAATGTTTATCCTTTAACCCTTCCGCTGAAATGCAGGTTTAGATTTCTGTGTTGCTCCTGTAGTAGTTTTGAAACATAACTGCTGTATCAGTGCCAGATGCGTGTATCTCTGTATGTTCACAGAGGTAATGAAGCTGTGCGTTGTTACAGAAGCTGCCTGGATTCTTCTGGTTCACTTAAGGCAGCAGCATTTAAAAATTCCTCATAGCTTTAGGCCTATTTAGGATAGTCTGTTTTCCTCCTTTYGTACCCAAAACGGAGATGAAATAACTTCTATGAAATGGGGATTATTTTTTTTCTTCCCCACCGTGATTCAGGAGGTGTCCACAAGTGCTTACAACCCATTTCAATAACAACCATAGTCGGAACCTGCATTTTCCATAGTAAAATTTGACCGAACCCAACAAAGCAAAAGCAAAACCAACAAAATGCATCTTTTGTTCAAAAATAGTTCCAATTTTAAAATGCAAATGCTATTTCAGTCTCATATGAGCTAGAAAAGCAAGGAAACTTAGAATTAAGGCTTTTGCTGTCTCGTTTGCTCTCACTAGTGTGTGTATACTAATGCGCATATACTACATAACTTTTTAGACACCTGCAATTGGCCTGAAATTCCTTGCTTTTATCTGACTCTGGGTCGATTGTGTAATATACTGTTGCAGATGCATTCTTGATGGCATATTAAAATATCCGTCAAGTCTTAGAAATCAGCAAAACTGGAATAATTACTGCGTGCATGTGAGATGGTGGTGCTCTAAATATCAGCACATGCATATCTATCTGTATGTATACACATACATATATATATGTGCGTGTGTGTGTATCTATGTATGTTTATATGCACATGAAACACTTGGCTATATGAAATATTATATGCTAAATATTTTCTTTAGAAATTAAGTTGGTTAATTCATATTTATAGACTGAAAGTGGGTATTTAGAAAGTACATTTGAAATAGTATTTCAAAGAATATTTGAAAAGTAAACATTATAAACTACTTTTAGTAAAGCAGCATGTAATGGTGCATCCATTTGGGATAGCTGAAGAAGCTATATTCTTTATCTAATTTTTAGGATTGGTTTAGAGAAACAGGGAAGAGAATTGACAAACTTGAATCTTTAAATCTTTGTATCATGAATAATACTGCCTAGGTAACCTGTGTGGCATACACAAGGGGTGTTAAGGAAGGGCAYTTCCCACTCTGACAGTAGCTGTAGTGTGCACCTGGCAAGTTGAGAGTTTTAGTTTTCCCTCAGTGAGGTTTAAAGTATTTCAGATTTTTTGGAGGGTAGRATTATGTACACCAGTTACTAAAGAGCAAGTTACATGGAGTAATTTGCGGCAGTTTTCAAGCCCTGGAGATTACATCTGCTCTGCAATCAAAGCCTCCTAGGTAGGTAGTATTTCAGGTCATGTTAGCTAAAGTAGCTAACAGGCACCCTTTTCTTAATACAGATAGGGCATAGGGCTCTAGGAAAATGGAAAAGCTATAAAAAATGCTGTTTGCAAGAGAACAGGATAGGGAAATCAAATTAATATAGTGGGGKTTTTTTTAAGATGTGTCATAAGATAGGGGATGTTTCTACATTTATAAATATAGCAGCTATTTATAAATACTTTCCTGTGTTTTGGAGGTAATTAAAAGAGTCCAGACCTTGTATGGCTACTCTAGTAGCCTTTTGGCTTTGATTACAATTACCTGCTTGCTCTGCGGGATTTTTGTGGGTTTCATGAGGATTTATTTTTAAGCACAGTTTTTTCAAATGGAGTTAGATTACTCAAAGCATGGTTGATTATGTGAAAATATGGTAACTACCTCCTCAAGGATTTTTAATCTCTGAGACTATAGATGGTATAATTAGGTTTTCTCCATGAGCAGTACCTTTAGCTTTTTCTAAAAGGCTACAAGTTATGTTAAAAGTTGATACACACACACATATTTTATGCATGAATGTGTAACTGGCTGAATCTCTGAGGTCTTCTACCCCTATGTTAGTAGAGYAGTGAAAAAGCTTAAGTTATATTTAGTGAAAATGGTAAGAACAAATCAAAATTAAGTAGGAAGACACTGTGTATTTTAATTGAGTTGTAAGCCTGCTATGTTGATGAATAGATCATTATGATACGGATGATATGTCTAAACTGTAATCTGTCTTACACAGTTAAAGGTTTTCTTCTAACTGCTTTGGTTTTTAGTCATACCGTGTTGTGGGTTTTTTTTCTGACCATTTAATGCATTTGTACAAAAATTATCATTTGCCAATTTTGTTTGTAATTAATTCTTTAGATCATACCTCACTCCAGTACGGGATGAAGAGTCAGAGTCCCAGAGAAAAGCTAGATCCAGGCAAGCAAGACAGTCTAGAAGATCTACGCAGGTATAGTTTTATTACAGCTTCTACATCTATAGAAACATATCCATGTAGCTCCCTGAGTACAGGGAAGTTTTAATTTCCCAATAAATTTCCAAATAAACTGATGGGTCTTCCCTGGTATAAACCAACTTGTACCAGATGAAATAAAGCCTCTTTTTTTTTCTCCTTTCTTCCCTGAAAGCTTTAGGACCCTTCATTGCATACTGAAAGTTGCTTTTTCTAATCACTGAAGAGTGACTTAATACAAATTTGAAAGCACAGACTCCTCCACTGAAAGCAAGTTTTTGATTACATTATGGTAAAATGGCTTACTCAAGTAATTGTATCTGATGTTATGTAGATGTTTAAATCTAAGACTTTTAAATCTTCAAGAACTAACAGCTATATGCTTCTGGCTGAAGACTTAATACTTGAGAAATAGGCATAGCATACTGTATTTACTTCTATTTCTAAGCCTTTTTTCTGTGCATGGACTATTGAAGATAATGTGATTGAGCTGACCAACATATGGATAGCTAATGAGATCCATGGCATAGAAAAAGATGCATTCAACCTGGTTTCTGTGGACATGGAGGAGTAGCATGAAAGAGTTTTTTATTACTTGCTAATAATCTAGAATCTAACTGCATGTCTCCTTTCAGCGTTTCTCTCTCTTAGGTTCTTCCCAATTTCTGTCAGAACTACCTCATACTGAATTGCAACCATTGCAGTCCTGACATAGGAAAGGATGTGACAGTAGCAAAATAGATTAAATGGTACTTAAACGCTCTTTGGGCAGTGGAGCAATTACCAACCACTGTCCTCTGCAGTGTGTCTGCCCATCTTTTCTTGTGTCAGCTGATAGCCTGAGAATAATCAGCAAATAGTCCCTGGATAAAACAGCACAAAGAAATACTCTAGCCATCATCCTTATCTGCTTTAAGGCCAAGTCTATATCTACATTGATATAGACATTGTTTACTGATGTTACTTTCAAATCTTTGCAGTTTTAAACCCCTCAAATATATTTCTTGTTACCTGTCCTATTGAGAGATCCATACTGCTTGATACAGGTTTATCTTACTGGAGTTCTTTTTTACATCTTGATACTAATCCAGAGCCCTGACAAATGGTCAAACCATTTGCCCAACTATTGTTGAATCTGTACAGTGGAGAAGCTACAAGGAATTACTGTACTAAAACCTTATCAACACAAAAAGCAATTAAATAACTGAGAAGCTGCAAAGTTGGCTTTGAAGAATAGGTCATGAAGTGTTTTGAGAAGTATCTCAGTAATGTATATCAGTTGAAAAGTGCAGTAGAGAAAAGTTGTCTTCAAAAATTGTTTGCTTTTTAGGCTTATTTCAAAACTAGTTTTTAGCCTCAGAATAACAAGGAAATAAAGAATGAGTTGCAACTTTCTCTGGTGCTGTCAATGCAATTTTGTTTGTGTTGTTGACCTAAAAATCCAGCTGCAGTGAGTGAATTTGTAAAATATCAACATTTCTGAAAATTTGGTAAGTATTGTATTTTTAGGGTTTTTCCAAAAATATTTAGTATGCTTATGTTGTTATTGGAAGGATCTAATGGGTTCTTAAATGATTTCTACATGATTTTCCACGTGATCTGTATGTACTAGTTCAACTAAAAATTGTGTTGCTGGAGAATCTGTGGTAAATCACATTAGGTCAAATCCTTGCCAATAATCAAAGAGGGATGTTTGGCTCCAAGATTCAAGAGAAAAGCTTATGGGAAGAACATATATAAGTAAAATTTATTTCTTAATTGATAGAATTAATTTTCTTAAGCTGAATTTTCTATTTGAGGTATGTATTTATATAATGTGATCATCTACATTAATACGGGTGATACATTGAAATGTTTGCTGACTGCTGTTTTCACAGGGTGTAACACTGACAGATCTTCAAGAAGCTGAAAAAACTATAGGAAGAAGTCGTCCCACGCGAACTAGAGAACAGGAAAATGAAGAAAAAGAAAAAGAAGAGAAAGAAAAGCAAGACAAAGAAAAACAAGAAGAAAAGAAAGAATCTGAAACTAAAGATGATGATTATAGACAAAGATATTCCCGAACTGTTGAAGAGGTATTTTCATGATGGGTCTCTTTAGGTAGAGAAATTATATGAATCTTAACTCCAACTATAATATTATAATTTTGATGCTACTATAAGAATTATTTATATATTTGAATGTTTTAATATCCTGTGGCTTATATTTGTTTAATCTTTGTAAATTAATTTTGACATTTTTCTGCTGAATAGCCATATCATCGCTATAGACCAACTTCAACTTCTTCATCATCCACCTCTTCGCTCTCCACCTCCACTAGCTCTCTTTCAACCTCAAGTCAACTAAACAGACCAAACAGCCTAATAGGTATAACTTCTGCATATTCTCGGAGTGGAACAAAGGAAAGTGAGAGAGGTAGGAGTACTGTTTGTGAAGGGGTTTTTTTGTTTGTTTTAGTTGACAAAGGGCAGCTTATGTTTCTAAAGATAGTTCAAAATGGGGTGCGACATGTAAGACCACTGGGGATGTATGTTGCTCCATCTTCTGTAAGAAATTCCAAAACTTGCATATAGAGAAGAAAACATTTTCTGTACTTGGTGGTGTTTTGCAGCTGTTCAGTATGTGAATCTGGGTTTTCCATTGGTGGGTCATAGAAACGTCAAATACACTGCCATCAGTATCCACATAATGCTTTCATTTCTGCTTTAACACAGCAACTATAATAAAATACCACATTTCAGAGTTTAAATACTTGCAGGTATTGAGGAGGAATTTTACTTGATTGAATAATTGCTAAATAACTGGGATTTTGTTTCAGTCCTTCAACACTGAAGGAGTGGACTGATGCTTTAATGCTTTAAGGACCTCTCATGGTTTCATGAGCAGCTGAAAACAAAGGAGGGAACGGGATACTTGTAGTGGTAGTGTGGTGTTCGTTCAGAATATTTAATGTAACCATACGTCTAGATACTTAACTGGTTTATCTAATCTTAAGATCAGGATCAGATGTGTGATTCAGAGGTTAGAAAAAAGCTTTTCTCTGATGTCACAGAGTTTTTGCCCTCATTTCAGATGTGAATCGTCTGCTAGAATTCTCTAGAAAATTGCTAGGAATATTGTGCCTGATTAGTTGCCTGTCAAGGGAGGAGGCTGTTGATACACAGTGTGATCTCCTGTTCTCTTTCAGAGGCATTCTGCTGTTGACTTGGGAGAAATACTTTAACTCAAGTTATTGATTCAGTATAGGATTACTGATCAAAATTGATAATGTTGTTATACAGAGGATAAGATTAAATCATTCATGGATCAAATCTCCATGAAGTATATAGCAGTATTGCCATGTTCCCTAGACTGGTATTTTCTGAGGAAGTTATTGGGGCTAAGCTTCAGGGGTATGCTTTCTGGTTTTTTTCCCTCTGTCCTAACATGAACTGAAATTTGGATTAAGATTCTTCAGTAATGCATGCTTACTGTAGGAAACTCTTTCTAGACTGTTCTATTGAAAAGATTTTCATGGGTAAATATTAGCTACAGCAGGTTTTTTTCAAGTTATGACTTTAAGAGGAGAAATACATTACTGTCTGAAAGCCCAGAGGTAAAATCATCATTTATTTCATCAGGAAAGTTGTATGTTCACCATGAATATTTATATTTCCTTCTTTTCTGTTTAATTCTTGCTTCACGCTAAAATGTTTATTTAGCTCTGAAGACCAGTGATGGTAAAGTTAAGTTAGTAGTGATGCTTTGATCTGAACTCAAATCTGTGGTTTCGTTCTTTAATAAAAGAATAGCAGACTGAATAGACTGCATGATAATAGGTAAATAACTTTGGTTTGGGCAGGTTTGTTTGATTTTTTTTTTTTTTTTTTTTTTTTTTTTTACAAAAAAATACGTTTACTTGTAAACATAGTAGGGGAACAGACACAATCCTGAGGTATTATGTGGGGTTTGAATTGCAATTGCATTTCTTTTAAAGGAAAAGGAAATCTGTAATATAGTATTAATTTAATCTAGGAGATGCCATTTCATTCTCCCTTAGAGGGGAAGATGGAGAGGACTGTGATGAAATGGGGGACTCTAAGGGGAACTTAACAGACTTTTAAAAGTTTTTTTTTTAATACAGAATTCTTGGTTTAAGCGAAAAAAACTTGTTTGATGGAGAATGGTGAAGAATATCTTCTCTTATTTTGTACTTTTATACATCTACTGACACAGATGATGCTTGCGTTATTATGTGACAGTTTTGAAAATTGAATTTTAAGTCCAATTTGTAGTGTGTTACTGTTATATTGAAACATTTTGTTTAGGTGGCTGAGATGGAATTAGTATTTTGCAGTTGCTGTTCACCAGTTGGAACAATATTTACAGTATTTTAGAGCCACGTTCTGAGCAATGTATATTACAGCAAACCCTGTATGTGCTAAAAAGCTCTTTAGTGAATTTATTTCAGGTAAAAACATCAATTGTAAGCATTTTAAAGACTGAGAAGTATTTCAGAAAACTTACGCAAAATTAGATTGTGTCATTGTGTCAATGAACAAGAAAGTTGTTATTAACAGAAGGGGGCAAAAAAGAGGAAGAAAAGGAAGAAGATAAGTCACAGCCTAAGTCTATAAGGGAAAGGCGGCGACCAAGAGAGAAACGACGATCTACAGGAGTTTCTTTTTGGACTCAAGATGTAAGTAAATGACTGCTACTGCTGATTTATAGCCTTAGCTTGTAGCAGTATGGAATGTGTATAGTGTATTCTTAGAATAGAGAATAGTTTAGAGTAAGAAGGTATATAACTAGTTCTGGAAAAACTGATTCTTGTTCAAGTTATGCATTCTCTGTTTCTCTGTTTTGAAGCTTTCAGGAGCAAAATCAAAATTAAGTCTAAGTTACGTTGATAATGCTAAAAAGAATTCTAGAATACCGTAATAAGCATATCTTAATAGGAATTACTCATAATCTAAGGAAAAAATAATCACTGAACAATTATTTTCTATTGCATGCATACCAAAGCTGTAAGAATGAGACTCATTATCTGACAAATTACAAGTAGCCATGTGCTTACAACTGAAAGAACTGCTGTCAGATTAGAAGGGTTATAGTTCATGTTTCAGCCAATTCCCTTTCCCTTTTTTTTGTCATGGGATCAGTATGTAATTTTGTAAAAGCCAGATTTTCATGTGCCATACGCAAAGTTCTATTTCCTCTCCTTCTGGTACTGAAAACATGTATTTGAGAATTTTCATCATATATCCCATATATTCTCAATACATTTTAGTTAGGTAGAATTCTACTGCTCTTAGATTTTCATATTAAAGGTCTAGAATGCCTTAAAATCTCAGTAAGCTTTCAACAGTTTTAATTATTTTTCCTCTCCCACCTCTTTTACCAGAGTGATGAAAATGAACAGGAACACCAGTCCGATTCAGAAGAAGGAACAAATAAGAAAGAAACTCAGGTAATTTTAAAAAGATAATTAATTTATTAACTTTCTAACAGATACATTTTGACAATAAAATTTTTGTTGCAGTTGGATTCAATTAAAAGAGTACTTACGGTAGCGTTCTTACGGGTGCTTTCTGTTTCATAATTTGTGTCTATGGTTCAGTGCCATTTCCTTTGCAGACTCTAATAACATTTTTTAATGTATTAACAATGGCTAAAACTGATGTTTTTCTCTTCCGTTCTGATTACGTAGAATTAGCATCCAGAAAATGTAGGTGAAATTTCTCACACATAGGTCAGGGACGTTGCAGCAAGTTACTAGAGGGAGCTTTCAGTTTCTACATTGCAAAAATCTTGGTTCCATCTGCTCTGTTATTTTCAGATAAATGATGTCCAGTGACTTATGCACACTAATTAAAACATTTTAAAATTAAACTCAGTGCTGTCAATAAATGTAATTAACAAATAATATGAGAAGTTAATATAATGAAGCATAGAAAGCTGAAGAGCACAATGTACCTGATTTCTCCATTGAAGAAAATGGATTTCTGAACATTCTGATTAAGTATTATTAGTTTTGGTAAAAAGTCAGTGGAAAACACTATAATAGGCTTGATTTGATGGAAGAAGTCCTTATAAACTTACTGGTGCGTGACAGTGGGGTGAAGAGGGGTTAAAAGGGAAGTAGTGACTTAAGCTGTACTATAAAATTATATAGCAGTATGTATTTCTTTTGACCTAAACCCTGGAGCAACACACTACAGAATCAGGTTCATTACTGAGGAATAAAACTCAAATGATGTTTCTCTCCTTTTTGTAAAAGCTTCTATTACGCATTCCTTAAATATTTTAGTTAAGAGATTCATTCTGTGAGATTTTGGTTTGCTGTATTTTTTTATTTCCATGTCACGTTAACATAAATGCATAGTCCTTTTTCCTTTCCTCCCACTAGTACATATTGTTATCCTTAGATCTGTAATTACTCCATATTCTGTTCTGTAGAAATTCATTTTGGTAGAATGTGCATGTGGTGCTTCTGATAGAATTAGACTCATATCAAACTACAGTGAAATAGTGGTAAATCAGGCCCTAAATTATGAATATGATCTATGATTAAAAGGTGGGTGTGTTGGAGTGGGATGGTGGAGAACTGTGGAATTGGCTGCCTAATCATGGCTTGACTTAGGACTTAAAACATTCTCCTAGCTTGTTTACTTCCTACAAAAGACTTTGATAGTTGGGTTTCATTATAAATCAATATAATATCAGATTGGAGTTCATGGAGAGCTCTGAAATATACTGAATGTGTGAACCAGGTTCACTGTCATCTAGCTACGTAAATTGATTTTGCTTTGTTGATATAAGCTCTTTTGTCATATCAGCTGCAGAAAATACGAACACAGAGTGAAAGTGAGTTGAATATCAAAATAAGTATTTCATGTGTTTTTAAGTTTTYTTCTCAAATGTTTTCAGACCTACTACAGAATTTCCAGTGTGGTATCAAAACTGCAGAAAATGTCCTAGCCTTGTAATTATTATAATCCTGTTAACTGTGAGATATTGTAAAATTTTTATATAATAATTTCATTGCTTTCCTATTAAGGTGTTCTTTTTCCTTTGCATACAAATGGTTTATCAAAGATTTAAAACATTATGTAGATTTCAAGTAACTTCTTCTCTTTGATAAACAACTATTTAGCATTTATCAATGATAAACAGAACTGCATATATTACTTTTGACAATGCAGTATTTCGCCACCTTACAAAAATAACAATAGAATAGATTTTGGACATTCTAATAGGCAATTTGTTCCCAAATCTATGGCAAAAGTGGATTTTTTTATTTTTTAGATGCCTAAAGAAATTGCACTTTCCTTTTTGCAGTTGCTAAATCTACTTTCACTGTGACACAAATMTTTGTTGTAGAAATTCATCATTATTTGCTTATAAATCCTTTCCAGTTCTAGGAAGAGAAAAGGAAAGAGGTACGAATAAACTAGGATTATAATGGGAGTCATTCAGAAAATACTTATGCTTTTTCAGTTGTGCTGATTATTTGATGTACTGCTATTCAAAAGACAGAAACTTTGGAAATACTGAAATTCTCTGTTACTCCCTTATGTGGTGCTGCTGTTGKTTTTTTTGCTTGGTGAAGCTACAAGCCAGAGGTAGAAGATGGTAACTATAAAATTCCGAGGGCTTTGGCAGTAACTCGAGAATTTAAACTAAAGAGAGGAGGTCAAGAACAAGCCTTGCACATGGCTGCATGCTACAAAGAAAATTAAAGGACCTTAGACAAAATAACTTCTAGCCTGAAATCTTTAAGGAACCAGAGAAATTATTATCTTATTCATCTCAGAGGTCTTTGAAAGAACTGTCTTGTAAAATTTCAGTTTGTGCTTTCTTGTTCTTCAATTCTTCAGAACTGTCTTTTGACTTCTTAGCTGATCATTTGTCCATAAAGGAGAGCTATTAAAGAAAAGTCAGACTTTGCTAAGCACTTTGACAGTTGGAGGTTGTTCTAATGAAATTTTGTTTAGGCTTTTTAATGTTAAGAGCTGAGAATTTCTGCAATTYGCACAAAAAATGCCATGTTACTTAAAGGAAATTGTTGTTCCTGCTAGAAAGATAGTCTTAGAACCAAGTTGTAGGATAGCAGTTCAAAAATAAGGAAGTCAGAAGATCACTTTGGCAATTGAAGCATTCTAAGTAAAAAAGTGTTTCCATGAAGCCTGTTTTTCAGTATGATGCATTAAAAAAAAAAAAAGTTTTAAATAGGTACTACAACTGTGATTAGGTTATAATTACATAGACTGAAATTTTATTTTGCCAGAGATAGATACGTGACTTCTGAAAGGTGAAAGCTAGCAATATTAGGATAATAAATGTCATTAGGTCTTCTAATTCTGTGGGAGTAAACATGAGAAACTGGCATTAATAGTGTTGATTAAATGCTGTACTCAAATTTTGTTTCTCAGTTTCACTGCTGTGGCAGTTTTACAGAAACACTCATTTATAACAGTACAGAAAATTCCACCTGACTGGTATTTTATTACCGTTACCAGTAATTATCCTAACCTCACTAAAATGTRATGTTCCTGTCTAGAAGCTTAATGTACATTTTCAAATACAGTTTCTTCTGGGGCACCTTTGTGGTCTGTATAGACCGATGGCATAGGGTTAGAAGTAAGCGTTATTTCAGGCTATGTAGATAAGGATACGTGTGTTTTTATTTTTCGTTACTGCTTGTGTGCTGCTAAGGTAACTGTGGCTGCTCAGTCTGCTGAGTTCTGTGACTGTACAAAGAACATCCATCTCGTGTGATTTGGATGCATGGGGATATCTGGGTTGGCATCGTTTCTTCTCAAGCTTTATGCAAAGTTTGTAGACTTACACCTTTTCACAGKTTTTTTTGTCACATGTCAAAAGTTGTGACTGAGCTGAACTGACAGAAATTGAAGGAAAAAATAAAGAAAACAGCTAAGACTGTGCTAGAAATAAACCCCAAATGTGTTTCGTGAAAAGTGAGGGGAAGAAGAACAGGCATGTGCTTGAGAAATGTGCTCCTCTTTCGGTGAGGTGTGGAGGCTGGTGGATGGTGCTTGAGCGGCAGGAGCAGGGCTTCGCAGCTTTCAGGGAACGGAAACCGCTGATGTACAGTTTTTTCTGAAGATTACAGAGTCCTTGTCTGGCTTCTCAGGTTCCCAGCCTCAGCCAGGAGAACGGGAATGGGCTGCGTCTGTGTTTTCCTGCCCCTAGTAATTAATGCTCTCTTACCTCACCAGTTCATTTGTTGTCCCCCTGTGTGGCTGGAAAATTTTGTTTCTGAGATGGTCTGTGTGTGACTTAATAACTTGCCTTTCCGTCCGGGAAGCTGTAGTGCAGCAGGGGAATGGAGATCTGGGAGGTTTTCACATTCCCACGGCACCATGGGGAGTCCACTAGAAGCAAAGAAAAACAGCCTTTAGAAAGCGTATTTGTTAAGAAATAATGTAGGAATGGTTTACTTCCTTGTGGTGGCTGTCCTACATTGTAGGTAAAGGTTAAAAGGACCAGCTTAGCATTTTTCTGTATACAGCATTCCTTCAAGGTAGAAAGAGAAAACCTAAAGTCTTTATGGACAAAGCTTCCTCTGTTTTGTTGAGGTGAGAAGGAAGCAGTGGAAAAGGGGGTTTTGTAGGTCATTGATTACATGGTGGAATTCTGTAATCTCACACTGATCCTACTTAAACATACGATAATGCAAGATAAGACTCATACTTAGGTGGAAGTTAATCTTATTGTGGCCAGTAGCTTAAAAACTAGCCATTTTTAGGTGTGTGCCACCTAACTGTGACATTTTATACAAAATCTCTTAAGTTCTCAGCATTATGCATGCTCTTAACAGAAAATAACAATGTTTTGTTGGGAGTGGTTAGGCTAYAGCACATTCATTTTGATATCCCATGTGTAGTAAATGCACTTCAAGGTGTCAAAGGGGAAATTGAGTGTGTTGTGGACAATGTGGCTATTTTCCTCTATTCAAGTTGAAAAAATACAGTTTCCTTCTAAAAAAGGAAACCAAACAAACCACACCACCCCCCAAAAAACCCACCTGTGGGGAAGGCTTCAGCCACTGCTAGGTGAATAACATTGGAGGATGTCCAGGTGATGATACATCAGTAGAGTTTCTTGACYGAAATGTCTTCATTCAAGATTGTTATTATAATTGGAATAAATGATGAATCTGTATTGACCACCCAGAGGGGAAAAAGGTTTGTATGACTGATGTAATGCTTAGAGGGCACTCTTAAGTCATCACTTCTAATTAAATTTTGCTTGTCAAGTAAATTGAGTGAACTTTGTGCCTGTGGATTCACCTGGAATGAATGAATGAATGAAAGTAATATAAAAAATAAAATTATGTCATTTAAATTAACTCTAATAAGTATTTCCTTATGTTGTCGGTATAGTAGCTTGTTTCCCATTGAGCTATGTTGAAAAGATGATCTTGTAGCTTATTTTATATTATTACTTTATGCTGAAGTCATGATTATGTTGACCTTTCAAGACATTCTTGCTAATGTTAGAGATGAGGAAAAAGGACTAGGGAACACAGTTCTGATGCCTTTGATAACAGTCAGGCAAATTGCAGAATGCTGAAATGACTCCAATGTTTAGGACAGTCCAAACTTTTCGAGTGTAATGTTAACGTCCTTGTAAACCATATTTTGGCAAGTGCATTCTAGCACATACTTCTTTTCTGTTCCAGAGATAACAAAATTGAAGCTTGACAATGTTCAGATAATACATGCTGTTGGATAGCGTGTGCATTTAACATAACTGGCTATACTTGTTCACAGATTGTTATATATTTTATTTAATTAAATTATTGACTTGATCTATTCTTTTTCTCTTTTTACCCCTCCCCACCTCAGAGTGATAGCCTTTCAAGGTATGTGCAATTTAAACAAATGAATTTAAAATTGTTACGATTTTTGTTCACATATTCACATTTTAAGTTCTTTATGTACAAGTTTAGCTTAACCCCAGTAGTCAGCTGGGTTGAGCTTTAAAAGGCATTAATGATATTTAACATTTCTATGAAATACAGTTGTAAAGCTACAGTTCTGAATATTTTTTTCCATGTGTGGGTGGGATACTCCATTCTGGGGAATGTATTAGACTCCGGATTTGTAGTGCACTGAAGGCAGCCTGGGCATTTTGTAGAACAGAGTGGATACAGTACCATTCCCTACAAATTTTTCAGTATGAAGTCAGCTTTTACAAAGAAGACAAGAGGTTTTTGTTGCCCCTTTTTTAGAATGCCCTACTGAAAATTTTCTAAGGAATCTCAAGAAAAGTACTACAGCCTCTGAAAATCAGATTTCCTTAAGATTTGTTAAAAAGGAAATGTAGAAATATCAGTCATTTAAAAAAAAAGTTTTCATTTGTTTTTAGACCTTTAGAATTAATTATTAGKTTTTACTATGTTCCGTCTGTACTGAAAATCTGTTAAATAGAACTACTACAGCACCTGATCAATGACAAATGAGCAGTGTGAAATTATTCTAAACTTTATTAATACTGGTTATAATTTAGTGACTAATAGGATAAAGACTTTGCTGAAGATTTGTTTCATAAACTGCTTCTGTTGAAATACTGGAATTYACTACAAATAGTTTTGAAATCTCCTTGGTTTCTCTAATAAAACTTGGATAATTCATCTAGGCCGATATTTTAGAGATTACTTTTTTAAAACCCTTCAGTTAAAGTAATACATTTTTTAAAAATAGGTCTTCTTTATAAATAAAGAAGAATTAAAGTATCTAAGCTAATATAAAGTCCTTTAAGACACGTAAATATTTGCTTGAATTAAATATTTTAATTTAATTTAAAAGATTTCTCTGCATACAAAGCAGGCACTTACCTGGCATGCTGAGCAATTTGAAAACATTTTCACACAGAAAATCTTGAAGTACTGAGGGAATGTAAAAATTAAATTTGCATCAAATTAGAATACAGTGGCTTAACTAAAGTATATAATTGCATCTGGTTGTTTTCAGCTGGGTAACAGCAAACTCACAATGTTTGATACAGTGATGAGTGGTCTCAGTTTGAATGCAAAGGCAAAGAAAAATAAGAACTTTTCTTTTACAGATATGATACGGGATCCCTCAGCATGTCTTCAGGTGATCGTTATGATTCAGCGCAGGGGCGATCGGGGTCACAGAGTTACCTTGAAGATCGAAAACCGTACTGCAGTAGACTAGAAAAAGAAGATAGCACTGATTTTAAGAAGGTATCTGATCCAATAACTTTGGTGTGAAAATAGAACTTTATTATTGTTTTTCATAAATTGTCTGGAAATAATCTCGCATTGCATCACAAATGCTGCTTAAAGCAACTCAGCTGAATGGAGAAGCAGAGCAACCACTACAGTGGGGGAAAATGCACATTGCAAAACAGCTTCTGGCTTTTGCACTTTTCTCTTAAATGCAAGGGAGAAATCTAGAGAA
Organism: Oceanodroma leucorhoa; assembly: GCA_030449065.1. Lineage (NCBI taxonomy): Eukaryota > Metazoa > Chordata > Aves > Procellariiformes > Oceanodroma > Oceanodroma leucorhoa. The sequence goes on along the minus strand of JASVER010000038.1, from coordinate 4,993,165 downwards.
GCCAGGATCCATATTTTATGACAAATGCTATCATATTATTTTTTTAGTTAATTGTGTCATTAAAACTGCTTTATACATATGTGAAGCCTTTTATTTTGCATGTTTGCTAGATTACATACATATGATGTAAAAATTTGTTTAGAACTTGCTTTAAAATAGAGGAGGAGTTTGTTGAAAAGTTTACTGTGGTGTCTAATCTGTGAAGTCTGAAGTAAAAAAAGTGGCAAGTATTTTTTTAATATGTGTAAGGTAAATTATGTGCTCCCTRTGCAAAGTTGCTTGTTTCTAGAAATATTTTGTAACAGTTATTTAAAGTGCTTGCTAATTCTAAACATCTTTAAAATCTATAACTGATTTTTGCTTCTTAGACTATTAATGTATTTGTTCATTTTACATGCAGCTCAATCATGTTTTTTTAAATTTTTCAGCTAATCTCACTGAATTATTATTCAGTATTTTTTTAAATGAATATTTTCTCTTAGCTTTATGAACAGATTCTAGCTGAAAATGAAAAACTGAAAGCACAGTTACATGATACCAACATGGAACTTACAGATCTTAAGCTACAGTTGGAGAAGACCACTCAGGTTTGTATAAAACAAAAAAGCATGTACTTAGCTGACAAGGTAGACAGCAAACTAGAAGCACCCTAGGGTGTGGGTTGCTCTTTACTAGGCATCAGCTTTGTTTCKTATCCAAAGGTGGGAGTGAAGAAGAGTACCTCTCTGTTTCTAAAGAGAAAAGAGTGCAGGATTCTGGTCTTCAGCTGTGAACAAAATGTGTGAAACTGCCTCCTGCCTATTTAAGTAGTAGTGGTTCTTGCCAGCGTGTATCTGTAACTTCTTTGCAGGGTAGGGATAAACACTTTCTACACTGTTAAACTTATATTCAAACTGTCAGTCGGGATTGATTGATTAATTCATAAACCTGCTGGCAGATTGGCATAACCTGCCAGTTTTTCCTGGCTGGTTAGATAGCTTTATCTTACAACTGAAGGGCAAATAGTGCACTCCAGTTACAGATAACTGCTGTCAGATAACAGTGCTGTGTACAGTAATACCAAATATATACACAAAAGTGAAATTTGTCTTAAATTGCTGTAGAAAGAGTGTTTCCTATTCTCAGATCACATTTGCCACAATTTACCCGTGTGTAGGTAGTTAAGTGTCTTCCATGTGTACCCTGTAAATATCAGTGAAGTACATTAAAAAGATGTTTGTTTTGTAATGCTTTTAGATAGAAATACCATATTACGCCTATTTGCCAAAGGCTATGTAGTGATTAAATTACTTAGGGATGGTCACAGAGCAAATGCGTGATAAATCCAGTTCATTCTTCTTTATTCTTTATTTCAGTGTTACTTCCCTGAACACACTTTAAAATGCTTTTGAAGACATACTTTGGACAAAATACTAAAATGTCCAATTGAACTGTTTTTCCTCAGTTTGATGTTGTTTAAGAACAAGTACCAATGTCTTTATTAATCGTGTGTTTCAGAGACAAGAAAGATTTGCTGACAGATCACTCTTGGAAATGGAGAAAAGGGTGAGTTTCTGCCAAGGATCTCTTAAGTATTCCAATTCAGGCTTTGTTTTAGTTTGTTTTGCAACCCCTGGCTTGGATATATTTTAGTGGGAACAGAAGCCTTTCTTATAACTTGCATTTTTTAGAAGATCTGGGGATTTTAGGTTTCAAAGTGGCAATGAATGTGAGATACTGTGAGATGGAATTACTCTTAAGAATTACCTTCAGGTTGCCTGTTGGTTTGTGATAACCAGGTTCTAAACCCCACTGCCCTCCAGGGATCTGCTGCTTGTTCCATCTCATCCAAAACAATGTCGGCACTCCAGAGGGTTAAGCAGGTTCAGAGCGTCTCATCTTCTAATGCATTTCCAACATTCACAGACTTTAATTTCCTCAGAGCTTTCCAGAGGCATGCATGTTGTTTTACGAATTATTGTTGGTAATGAAGTAGCTGTTTCTACCTCACAGACATGAGACCTTAAACCTGCTAATGATATAAAATTAATCATAATCTTTCTCTTTCCTTGTACTGTAACTTTTTCCAGAGGGAATATGATACCGGAACAGGGGGGGAAGCATGAGTAAGCATTGTGGGAAGAGGGCCATCAGGGYCAGAGACAACACTAAATTGAATGGGAAAGGAGTCATGTAATAAATCCATATGTGAGATAGACTACAGGAATTATTTCAGAAGTTGGACACATGATAATTTTAGGCTGTAGTTTCATGCTAGTTTAAAATCTATCCCGATAAAAGTTTAGTCCCACAGCAATGTAAAGCAAAATACATTGGTTTTGTTGTGGTCCTGGCTTCCTTCGTGGCCCTGTCCACATGTTCCTTTCTCCTCCCCTGATCCTGGAGTGACACATTAGACACTTAAACGAGAAGAAAACTAAATGGACTTTGACAGTAATAAGTGGTATGGTATACATTTATTTATCCTTTGTAAACTTCACATTCGCTAGCCTTTTATGTTTACTTTCTGGTATATGAGGTTTAGGAAACAATTTTTAGTTCTACAAACATGTCTGGTGTGTAAACAAACACTTGGTAGATTTTACAGGAGCACATGGAGATGTAGAAATGCTCTCAGGCACTTCCTGAAGTTCCATTATCTTTATCTTAATACTCCAGCGRCTTTTTAGCACCAATTTCTCCTTGATTTTTTGGCATCCTGCTGTAGACAGTGATTTCATCAGTAGAAAAATTTCATCAGCAGCTTTAATTGGTTTCTTGCTTGCTATCATGGCCACACAAGTGGACATTTAATTATTTCATATGTTTAGCTGCATCCATTACTAGATAGATTCCATACTGCAGAGCATTCAGTACTGCATAGCTAGACATTATTTCAGTTTTAAATTACTGCTTTGCTTTTTCCCAAAATAGGCCATTGCATTAAAACAATTGGCTGCATTAGAAATTTTTGCACCTTTTTTTTGTAAAGACACTTAGTCCAACAGAAAATGTCTTTCAGAAATGTTACTCTTCCTGAACAGAAATGTTACTAAAGTACTAAAGTAAAAAAAATAAAGTTAGTGATAATGCTGTATGGCTGAAACATGATTTACACAAGATTTAGGAGATGTTCCTTGTATTTTATAGTTTTAAACTTCTTTTCAGACAAGAATTTAAAACAGGAATTTATTTGTGATTGTGTTTCCCTTGTTCTTGTTATTAAAATCTGGAGTTACCTTCACTTTGAAAGTGACTGAAGCAGGGTTCTCAGCTGCTAGTCATCAATAGCTGATCTCTAGAAATAAGCTTACCAAATACAGTTCAGATTGTGGATCTTTAAGAATAATTTTAAAGATACCTTTTTAATGTGTAATGTAACAATAGAAATGTAAAAGGTAGAAACAAATTGTAGAGCTTTTCTAAGTATACTTTTCCAAGTATATGACTTCATTAAAATAAAATATAAAACTGAATTACATAGAGAAAAGGGGAGGGGAAAAGTAAAGGGTAAGAATAAATTGGAAGAAATAAAAGGTTGGCAGAGAAAAACCTGAAGGCATCTTTGAACTATGACATTTTCAAGCTGAAACATATCTTTCCAGTAAAGAAGATGGGAACATTTATTAAACCTAGAATTGCACATTAATAAAATTTAGAAAATACTGGCTTTGAATTTGATTTGAACTCAGCCTTCAGAAGTGGGTTTCCATGATGTGATTGGTGATGCATTGTCAATATTGTTCATTTGAGAACTATTTACCAGAAAGGGACTATTTCCGTGGGGACGGGGGTACAGATTGGATCACAGATGCAAGGTCCTAGCAATACATAGGCAAAAATAAGGGTTTCATTAACGACCTGTCACTCTGAAAAGTACGCTAAAAGTTCTCTGCAGAATTTCATACGATGTGATAATAAAACTCAAACTGCAAGGTTTCAGTCTGAATCAGAATTCAGAATTGTGGGTACCTTTAATTGGTTTCCCCCAAATTTAGAATTCATTGTCTGGGAATTTGGGTTGTGGAGAGGTATATTTTTTGGTATTACTGYATTTACAAATATATGTGGGTATATACATCTGGTTCTACTTCTTAATAATTTTATAACTCTGGAGTCAGTTTTTCACCTGTGTATATCCCCATACCTCAATCTCACTGCAGCAAGACTGTGGTTCCTAGTTGCTTTGATAAATACAAATGAGATACTGTATTTTATAAGCTGAGAGACTAGCATGTATTTTTTTCATTTTGAGGGTTACAAATGTTCCTTGGCGTACCTTATAGAGTTGTTGAGGTATATCATAAAATTTTAGACTGCATAAATGTGAAACCCTTTCTTTGAGTCTAGGGACTAATCAAATAATACTGGCAAATCTTCCCAGTGAAACTGCACTGTGTTATTTTGTGGGCATCCTTCAAGCCAGTTTGTAAAAGAGTAAGCAGTTCAGGAAAAAGAGAAGCATAGCTTCATCTAATCAGAACAATACTTTTTTACAATAAATCTTATATCTAGGCCAGTCCATTTAAATGTTTCTTTTATGTATTGTGAATTATACAAAGTTAATGAAATAAGGATTTTATTTAATTGGCTTTTATTGCTAATTGTTGTTCTTAGACAAGCTCAACATGCTAGTTAAGCAAATGCATCAAAAGGACTAATGATTTTTAACCATCTGAAATTCTGAGATTTATTTGATCATCTCTTGGTAATCATAGGGATTGTCAAATATTGCTTAATATAAGAGCACTGATAATATATGTTATTCTACAAAGCTAGTGGATAACTGATACAATTCTAAGTAATGTAAGATGGTGTGGGTTTTTTTGTTAGTCACTTGCTTACTGCAGTTAACTCGCTGGTACTTACTATGCCCATTACTATCAGTCAATATTGTTATGGGGAAAGTCTTAACTTGAAGGAGTTAAGTACATTAAGTACTAACAACTACAGTAATCTATTACTTTGATAAACCTTTAAAGTTGTTTTCTAAAATGGGAAAATGTTGGGGTATAACTGCACTATGATTAAACTAAATTCAAATGATTTATATCTGAAAGGTGACCGGCAAGAGTCAGTATCTACTGGGCGGTATGATCTAACCAAAGTTTTACACACCTCAGTCAATGCTGCTTGCTGTTTGCATAACACCATTGTATGCAGATGCATATGTCCACTTCGCAATAATCTGTTGCTTTTGCCTTTCACACTTTGGAAAAATCTGAATGTAGAGTACTGATAACCGCCGCTGCTTTTAAATGAGACACACTGCATTGTCTGACACAGGAAAGCAAGCAATCAAGCTATAAACCCCTGAAGTCTTTTGCATTAGCTATTCATCTGTCAGATGTGCTGAAAATTAGGTTTAAACAAAATAATCTCATTTAGAAATATGGTAGTGTGTCTGCACTGCAGACTGCAGCATAATATAGAAAACCCTAAGCTAACTTTCAATAAGSTAGCTTGGGTACTGTAATCAGTGTAATCAAAACAACCTGAAGTTCTCTACAAAGGATAATTTCTCCTGCTTCTCAGGTAAAAAGAAAAAAGAATATGATAAAACTGTACTAGAAACGCAGAAAATACTTSGGAAACATTTGCTCAAAAAGCAGGTGGTCTTACATAGCTAGATTTCTTTGGTACTCAGCTGAACTCCTTTAATGTAAATTTGGGTGTATCTACACTACATTGCAGTTTATAGTGTGAACAGATCCCACTGAGCTGAGACAGATGTTTCAGCTACGTTTGCTTGTCTATGAAAGCTTACGCTTTTATGCTTGTTTCTTTTAATATTCTTGTTTGTTTGTGATCATTTTCTGCATTTCTTGTATATTAAGCTATTACGGAAGCCTAGCTCATGAAAAATAAATCCAAACAAATGGTACTTACAACTTGTCTAAATTTGTGTAAAGGAAGGGGTATATTTTGTAGGACTTGATGTACGTTTCTATATCTCTTCCTCCTCAGATATTAAAATTCCATATTGACAAAATTTCTATATATCACTGCCATCACAAGTTTCCTGTCCACACTATGCTTTTGGTTGTATGATCTTTGAAACTTGAAGTATTTCACTGTTACCACAGTATTTACAAGCAGTAATTTTTTAAAAATTGTATTGTTCAGTGTTAACACGCAACTTTTGATTTAGGAAAGAAGAGCTCTAGAAAGAAGGATATCTGAAATGGAAGAGGAACTGAAAGTAAGTAAACTATTACACATTAAACTATTAATAACAAAGTGTATGGCTATGTCAGGGCAACATGTAGTCTGGCAGTATTACCGGTCTCTGGAATTTCATTAGAAAATAACTAGGTTATAGCTGCATTTCAAAATCTCTCATGTCATATAGCTTGTAGCGAAGCTGTTACGCCAGCGTAAGCAGTCATACATGTAGGACTACTAAGAAGGCGCTGAGACTTATGCTTCTATAACATATTGGCTAACAAGGAACATTCAGAGATGGTTACAGTGAAACAGAACTTGATCTATTCAAGATGGAATTGCAATCTATGTTTTTGATGTGATACTCTGTATTTTATTAACTTAAAAATAATGCTAGCATATATTTCCATAGATATTTAAGCATTAAATGTTGCTTCAACTTTTATCTCATGTTCTTTAAATTATGTATTAGACAGAATATTAGCAATATCAAAACTTTCATTTGTATAGAGTGAATAATAATTAGTTTTTAGTTAACAAAAAGACGTGGATAGATTTCAAACGTTGACAAATAAGCACCATTTACCACATGCACTGATTTCCATTTTTTTCAACTATGTATAAACTGAATCCCAGGGGGAAAATACTTTTTTAATACATTTCTGGCTTTTTTTTTTGTTTTTAACCAGTCATGGTATGACTTTTGTTATTTCCTGGTTTATCAGTGTTAAGTCCTCTGATATGATTAAGAAGGGTGAGAAATTTGACAGGTTTGTTTTGTATTATGTCCTTGGATATAGTATCGGACAGGGTCAACCAAACTGATAGAATTAAAGTATGACTAGAAAACTAGTGGAACATGATGAAATAGAAAACGTTTTTGCACTCCAAAATTTTAATGAARTACCACTGTTTAGACATTTGGTATTTCTCATTGATTAGTAAAAAGTTTCCTTTCAAGCTCATTTTTGAGCTCCCTCTGGTGCTTGGAAACGGCATTAGCTTCCAAATAYTTTTCATTAAAATACGTGCACGAAGTTTTGTTGAAGTAATTGAGGCTGACAGGCAGATGTGGGCAGAATGCGACTATGATGCCTCTAGCTCCCTTGGATTCAGGCCAAGATAGTTTGCTGAAAGAGGACACAATGTCTGTGGTTCCTTGAGGGGTCTTCAGAAGTGAAATATGTAGAAAGCAAACTATGGTATAGGAAAATAATTGTGTCTACGAGTGGAAGACAGGATGTGAGCTTCTATCATCAACCTGCAAATTCCTGTTAGGAAAGGTTGGGCTTCCGAGAAAAACAGAGAATGCAAATATATTGCCTTTTTTCAAAAGCTTACTTTCAATAAGCAATATGTGAAAGTTTTGAATTAAAGATTAAATACTCTTCCTATCATTTGTTGCACCGCTGTGTAAAAGTATATGTTAAAGGTGTCATTATTAACAGACTTTTGAATAGGAGATTTAGTTTGTACAATTAGGATGTTAAGTAAAGAATTCCAGGAATAGCTCTCATTGTTAATGTATCCTGAACTGTTTTGGAAAGCTGTGACGAATCGCTGCTGGTTCTTAGATTGCTTTTCAAGAATGTGCCACTTGTTTGATACTTTCCTTTCACAGCGACTTATCTACTTTAAACAGGACTGTCTCTTCTAAGTTTTCTTTCAATTCTGCTCATCTCTAGTTCTTTTAAACATAATATACACGGTTTTTTTTCTCATTTTCACTTCTATTTCTTTGATTCCTGCAGAACCTGCAACAAATAAAGCAGATTCAATCTTTGAGACACATAAATGAGCGACTGGTGACTGAGAATAGGGCCTTGACCCGAGTGGTTGCCAAGCTGTCAGGGTCCTGTAGGCAACTGCGCTCTGTGGACTTGTAATTTCTGCCTTCTCCTTTGGGTAGCCAGGCAGGTGCTGACATTCAGTTTGTGCTTGGGTAGAATTTTACTATTAACACTTCTGTGTTAGAAACTGACTTACTGCTGCTTGGTTATGGAAGTGTGGCTAAAGCATGGTGTCCGGTGTACCAACTACAGGTGTCGCAGATGTGTTGGTATGGTGTGGTATTGTCCTTACTAGCACTGAAGCTTGTCCTCCCTTCCTTGAAGATAAATTGGCAATGATCCAGGAGACCTTTGACGTGTTAAAACCTTGGCAACAATTGAAAGGATTTGAGTTTGCACTAGGATACACTGAAGTCACTCCCTTGTTTTGATGTTTGAGTAAATGCTCAAATAGATAGATCTGCCTCTAGTTTTCTAACAAATTGAAATTAAGAATTGAGCTTTTTTACTGGAGTAAGAAATTGAAGTGCATAGAATTGACACAAACCTAGTCTCAACTGAAGAAAGTTAGAGAAGTGGTTTCAGTACTGTGCATTCCTGAACAGTTGCGTTAGCAACTTTATTTCGTATATTGGTGTGTTTTAGTGTTTAGAGGGGACCAAAGTCTTTCCTTTCAAAAATGTATTGGAGTTTCAAGTTGATTAATATTTTCACATATTAACTTCCTGTGTATTTCTGGCCAATCCTTATTTTTATCTAGACAGCTTAAAATGTCCAGTTTTAGCACTGAGTTAAGGTTATTGATTTATATTGCTATATATGTAGGCATTCCAGTTGTGGACCAGAATCCTATCATGCAAGGACTGTACAAACACAGACAGGAAAAAACCTGCCTAGTGTGTCAGATTGGTTCATACTTACTAGGTCATCTGGTTCAGTCCCCTTCTGTTAAAGGTATGAACTGTTTTGAGTTTCATCTCGGGGAAAAAAAATACCAGTTTGTTGTCCTTAGTGTTATTGCAGGGCTGTTTCAGAAACCCACTGAAGATTCCAAACTTCTATGAGGAACAAAATGTGGTTTCATTCCACACCAAGTCTAGATGCCTTTCTTCCTCCTCCTATATAACAACTRTATAGGGTGGAGGTTTCAGTGAGCTTTTAAGATCTGTAGGTGAAAAAAAAAATTTCCTTCTGCACASTGACTCTTGCTAAACTGCTTCCCCTCACCTATCCCCCTTCCTGCTTAGAAGCAAGGCAATAAGCATACAGTTTTTCATTCTGCTCACAGAGTCTGATCTCGGGTTTTCCCCACTAAGAGGCATGAAATAAAGAGGTTTATYCTTTGGCTTCGCATTTTCCCGGAGTTGGTCTAACAATAGGATGTGGATAGAAAGGTTATTCCTGGTCCAGGCCCTGCATTCCTCAACTTTCCCTTGTGTTAACCCTTGCTGAGTGAGTCAAGTCAGCTCACTGACCTGGCTGAAAACAAATCCCTTTATTTGTTATATTCCTTGATCCATCTCACCCCAGCATTGTTGAATCTCTAAACCAGCACACAGAAAGCAGCAGGAGCATACTGCTGCATGCGAAGGGAGAGCTGTCCCKTTAGGGCAGCCCGTCTTACATCAGCTTCAGCTAACAATGTGGGTTTTCAACACAGCTGAGCTAATCTAATGAGTGCTGTTCACAGCCACAYGTCCATACCATCTTTTTTTGCTAGCACTGGCATTCCTTGAACCATGGTAAGCCAGTTCAGGGTGTTAACCCACAGAAAACTGTTCAGTATTCCTTTTCGTAGAGGAAGTTTTCAACGGCAGATCACTGTGGAGCTTGAGGAGCTGGGCTAGCAAAAGAAAAGCAATGGAAGCACAGCAGGGTGGCTTGACATTATGATGGTAGCTTAACCATAGCAGTGTGCCTGATTAATCTGAACAGGTACCTTAACAGTTCATGAGCTTTTTGTAACCTTAACTTAGAAAGCTGTTCTGTATGTAAAAACTGTTAAATCCTCCAGCAAACACAGACATTATTATTGCAGTACAGATCTGAGTTGGCTTCACATATGTCAGGTGATTATTGAATAATTCTTCGCTCAACTACAGCACTGCAAAGTTACTAGCTAGTCATATAATACAGATAGGCAAAATAGTGCCTTTGTAATCTTATTCAAGAATCTCCTCACAGGAAGATACTTTGCTATTTTAGTGAGAAGCAAATTGGAATTGAAAGTGTTAAGTACAGTATTTAACTGTAATTTTACTGAATTTGCTGCAAAGCTTTTTTTCCCTGCCTCTGCACATYAAAGGTGTGTGGTGTCACCTCATGAGAAGTCTGAGTACCATAGGAGTGCACTGCTCCAGGAAAATTGTATAAATATCTTGGCTAGGTTTAAAGTATGTGGGGATTAGTACAGATGAGAAGCATAAGTATTTTAGGTTACTTGAGCCAGGAAGTTACTTACTTCCTGATCAATCTCCTATTACTCGTAACTGCTTTTATCTCCTACCAGTCTTCCCCTATTCTTTAGCAGACTCACAACAAAAGAGAAAATACTTTCTTAATACTTATTCTACGTATTAGTTTAATCAGGATTAAAATCTATCTACAGAGATTTGCAGACATATAATGGTACTGGATTATGTTAAAGCTCTAAATTTGAACAGCGGCTTTTTGTTAAAATAGTTCACCAGAAGATATACCACTCTGTGGGTCTGCCTGTATGTAATTAAGCATTATTGGCTGCAGGTCCCTTAGTCAATGAGTTGAAAGAGGACTGTGACGTTCCTGGAGTTACTTTGAGGTTTCATTGGAAGGCGTACACAACAACACCTGTTGAGATACACAATTAACAAGAACCAAATCAGACTCCCTTGCTTCCTTGTGCATGGCTAGATGAAGGCTGTTGTGGTTTCACCCAGGATCTTTGGTATGAAGTCCGTAACAGAGCAGAAAGGAGGAGGGAAAGGTGATAGTTGCTTTGCCTGAACAAATGGCTCTTTCATTGTTTGCAGATACACGTCAGAGAACAACCCTGGGTTTATCCTAATATTACAGGTGCACGCACAAATGCGTGGTACACGCGCCTGTTATCTGGGTATGACCCCTAGCACGTGTATCTCAGACAACAGTAGTTGTTTTTTACAGCTTAGAAAACTTAACACAGATAATACTTGAAAATTGCCAAACACTTACTTGTGTTGCCCAATTTCAAACGCCTTGACATGGGTTTTGAAAGTAATCAGCATTTTACAGCACTTTCTGTTCAGAGCACAGCTCTCACTTGACTATAATGGAAGCTTCCCCCTGACTCTGCGAAGAGCTTGGTTTAAGTGGCTTGCCCTAATCTCCACCATGGCGCAGAGGTGGAATCCGAGTTAGCAGAATGATTTTTACTTACTCTAACTGTGGAGACCACCTTTTTTCCCTCTTATGATCTCCAGTAGTCTTCATTTCACGTACTCTGATATTGGCAGGTGAATAAACTAGAGATCAGTCATCTTCAGTGCACCATCATGTTTCACTCTGTGAGAGGGTCTGCTGTTTGGTGAACTGAACGTGGACAGGACTCCTTTGGAGGAAATGGGTAAATGAAGCCTCTAGTGTAATGCAGGGTTAATTAACCCTGCATTTTTAAACTTCTCAGTTCTTTCTGTTCCATTATAAGTATCTTAATATAATGGGTTTGAAAGTATAATTTTACTTGAATAAAATGGAAACAGAACTAGTGGCAAAGAAATTTTATCATGAAAAATGATGTAGCAGTTGTTACATGGGTCACCAGCTGGACTTAGACCTCTTGCATGCACTTGCACCTGAGGTTACTGAATAACCGCTCTGCAGGAATAGGCTGTTACCTCCTGTGTAAACCTGCTTCTASAAACCATACACATAATTCAGCCATGAGTATTTTAGGTGGTTTGTTATCAGTGTGTGAATGTAGATATGGAGAACTGCTGAGATTACTTCTGGTTTCTCTGACAAGTTATGTTCTCCCAGTACAAACCTCTGTGCACTGACTTGTCCTCCTTTCCTGTCTGATCCTGTCCAACTCTCACCTCACTCGGCTTCTGCCTTCCAGCTTTTGTGCTTGTGTGTCACCCATCTCCTGTGGCAACCTTAACTTGCCATCTCCTAACTCATATGCCTGAGTATGCAGCCTGGTGTTTCAGTGATCTCTTTCAGTGATCTGATCTTGTGTGAACCAAGCTATTCAGGGATATGATCTCAAATTATAGGAGGTGTGCTTCAACATGAGTTTGGAAGTGGTTGGAAGATTAATGCTATGAGCTAACAAGCTGAATCACACTGTATCTGCTCAGGATGAAATCATCCAAGAGCACAGTGGTAGATACRCTTAGCCACAGCATGTTTTTTCGAAACTGCACAAGGGCAGTATGGAGAAGCCTCTTTAAATTGTTGGTAATTAACATTTTTTTGTTTTGCACTGAAATTTGAAGCATTTAATTACTTTCCTCACGCTACTATAAATGCTTTTGTTAGAGGCTTGTCATCTGCACCACCGAGATTTAGTGCATCTAATCCAAGCAAATGAAACCTCCTAATCTATAACCCTTAACTGTATCATGCTAAAAGGTGAGATTTTTCTGAACTGCTGATATGAAGGGGGAGAACTGCCAAGATGCTTAAGCTGAATAAAGATTTTTGTCCCCCATGCTTGTCTAGTCTTGCTGCTTTTACTTGAGGTGTAGTAGCAAATAACCKTCGTGTTTTGTTTTTCATAGATGCTACCAGACCTGAAGGCAGACAACCAGAGGCTAAAAGATGAAAATGGGGCCTTGATCAGAGTTATAAGCAAACTTTCCAAATAAAGGGTTTACTACAGCAGCAAATAACGGTATTGCACATCACTAGTAACTCCAGTGGACCATAGTATGGCAGTCACTGGAAGTGTGGGAAGATCCCTTGGAGACTGTCATTTTCAGATATCCTGCCAAACGCCCTCTTCTTACCTGTGTGTTTTTTTGTATCAAGATCATTGTTTCTGTTAAAATGCAGCTGCTGAGAAGATAAAATGACTGAGAAATCTTGTTTACAGCTACAGCATAATAAGGAAAGTGTTCAAGGCCAGATACGCCTCAGATATTTAACCAGTAAGCCTTAGTTGTACATAAACACTTTTACATCATCAAAAGCTTTCAGCTCTCACAGAAGACAGTTACTCAATAATGTTTTTGTTGTGCCACAATTCCCAGTTTTTTTTCTATACTCAATTTTTCTTTAAGTTTGGATTTTTTTTTCCCTTCTAATTATTCATGTACCAGATTTTCTTGTACAGTGTTTTCACAGCTTTACCATTTGCAGAGACCACACACCCTTTTAAATTACCTATTTGTGTAGCTACCTAGAGTTGTATTGTCCAACCACCTGGAACAGAGATGTTTGGTGGAACATTTGCTTTCACTGTTTGTGCAATATGCGTTTATTTCCTATACAAAATGCTTTAAAAGTCAGTTGAAACTAGAAATATTTTAAGAGTCCTGTTTTCTGCCTTTATTGGTCACTTTTAAAAAAAAAAAAAGTTTGTAGTGAAAGATGTTAGATCCTGTAATCGTCACATTCATTTGAGCAGGTACTGAGTGATGCTGTATATATAAATGTGTACTGGTTTGATTTTTCAGACCACCACGTGGCATGCTTGAATATATTTCCCTATTGCAAATGTCTGTTAATGCAAATTAGGCTACTCCAGAATAGCGTGTTTAACAAAGTTCATTAATTTTTATGGTATAAAGAATTTAGACATTGTACATTGTATGGAGCCCTATCTTTACAAAAGGTCTAAACTATATAAAATACTTTATTATCTTTTCCTCCCATTTTTTTTCATTTGATAGTGTTCACCATAATAAAAAATTGCATAAATATAACTGCTTCACTACATTTCACATACCTGTATTTATCTGAGTGCTGTCCAAAACTGTTGTGCTAGCCAAAGTAAYGTACTAAATCATTTGAAAAACATAACCCATTACACTCACATTAATGTTTATATGCACTGTTGTTGCCATGTGAGAAGGCATCCAATTTGATAACACCATCATGTCAGACCATTTTATACATTTCAGTGGCCTTTAAAAATGAAAAAAGTACTTACGTAAAGATCGCTTTTGTTAGAAACAGCTTTTATATTTTCACTAAACCATTCAAAATACGACATCCTATTGGCACATAGTTCATTGCCTAAAACCACTGAACAGCCATTAAAACAAATTGTACATTGTAAAGCTTGTAGTAGCTATTGTATTATTGATTATATTGTATTCTGTATTAAATGTGAATTTGTACCCCTTCATTTAAAAAGGTCATTGTGTTCTACTGCCTACTTGGGGGGTGGGGGTTAGTTTTACGGGSGTGGGATATGTTTTGGTAAGGAAGACATGATGTCCTCTCTCTGTTGATTGGTTTTTTGAAGATGTAAGGTTATGCTCTTACTACCAAGCTCAGGATTCTTGATTTTAAAGGTACACAGATAGTTTGAGATATCTTATTGTAATTGATCTGTATGAGAGGTGGGTCTGAACCGTAGGGACTTCCATTGTCTTACGCTAACATGAAATAAAGAATTGAATGGCTGCAACGTATTGAGTTCTGTTACAAGACAGTTAGGCATATTCTGGATTATATTTGGTAAAGTTTGGGTGCCTGTGAATGATTAAATACGTGTTTCTAATATTTTAGTGTTTTATATTTAGGTTATTTATTCTTTATATCTAAAAAATGAATGGCTACTGTGCTATATTGATTTTATTGGTAGTACTGAGCAGACCTTGTATCTGCATGAAACTAGTTGCAAAACCCACTATTTTGGAAAAAAAAAATTGTATTTTGACATATACAAATAAAATGAATACAAACTATTTTAAATGTGTGAAAGTTTTACTGAGAAGACATTGAAATTTGTTATGAATTTAAACCATGTTATAAGTTTTGCTATTTAAATTCTTTGGTGGGCATTTTTCATTCATTGTGTTACTTGGATGCAAAGTTCAAGTACCTTTCAAAGATTGTAATCAAATTGTGATTATTTGCACATCATTGTACATGCACATCTGTAAATGCAACAGTAAAAATGCCATATTTATGCAATCTGTAACAACTTGGACAAATGTTTATATATTTTACATAAACCTGTCTGTGTGCAGAATCTGAGAACCATTTTTTACATGATACTAACTGAATCTCACAAAGCAACTGCTAAACTTGTGTCACCGTCTTATTGTACTGATCGTGTGGCAGATCAAACGCATCCCCAGAAAATCCAGCTACCACAGAGAGAAAATGGGTAGTGGAGGACTATTTGGTTGTTTAGGAGACAGTTTGCATATGAGAAATACACTATTGCTGGCTGCTGACTCTAGCAAGCTTCCTTAAGTGACTGATGGCTTCAATGGTAATTCAAAACAGCGACTTAAGATTTTCAGGGGACTTGTCCCAGTGCAGAAAGGGATCTTTATTTCCCAGAATTAACATCAAATACACATGGAGGCATGGAAGTAGCTGGTGCTGGAGAGCTAAGAGGCAAAGGGCATGCCCAGAACCAGCCCCAGCCACGAAGGAAGCCCTAACCCGGAGAGGAGGAGTGACGGCAGGTGGGAAGGCAGCCCGGGCAGCGGAGTGCGGGGAGGGTGGCGGCAGGGTGGCTGTGTAAGGGCTGCCTGACTTCATGGTTCCAAACAGTAGCAGTTACCTAGAAGAAAAGACTCGGGAGCTGGAACCTCATTTTTTTCCCCACCCCCTCTCCCTCATCATGAAGAATTCCCTCKGGACCTCCCCAATCCCTACTACATACTGCTTTCAAACTTCTGCTGTTTCCTTGCCAGATTCTAAAAAGAAGGGTTATAATTCACACTCCGGAGGTTGGTGCATTTGTTTGCTCAGCAGCGAGTACAAGTACAAAACGTGAGTCTCAGTGTTCTCTCCTTTAGAGATTTCTTCCATGCTAAACTTTGGTTTGTGCTCAGATGAACAATAAACCAATGGGTMTTGATCTTACCTGTTCAATATTCCTGGCCACTGTCCATTTGTAGTCTTTTAAGAGCAAATGTGTTGTCATAGAAAAAGTGTTCTCTCATTTCTTCTTTAGAAAGAGTAGCTATTTACATGTCATCTTATAGAAGAGAAAAAAGCATGCTTTTGGGGACCTGAAGATACCTGCTTTAGGAGATGTGTCAAGGGAGAAATTTTAGTTATTTCCTTAACCTTTATCACACAGAAGTGGGCTCCATATGAGATGGCTCCTACCCCGCTAGCTGACTTTAGCCATGAGGTTTATAGTCAAGAGTAAGGGCACCACTTAATGCCAAAAACATCCGTATGACAGTAGACAGGAAATCTACACAAAGAAAAGCAGGTAGCGAGGAGGAAATACGCCGTGATGCCAGACTTGGAAAGGCAACACCATGTCAGAAAATGAACAGTTGACATGGAGAAAGAGAGGGCGGACATCACAACAAAACTGGTCAGAAGTCGGAGTTCAGGGCCCCATCGCATCCGAACTCCTGAACAGARAAAAATCGTCCAAAGCTACCAACAGTGCGAATTATGCCTTGCTGCTGGCTTGTAATACTGCTCAGAGGCAGTATTAATTTCTTTTTAAATGAAGTGCTTATGAAAATAATCATTACACTGACTCGTACTTGATCTGGGTGATCCTGGAAGTGGCTTGCCTCTCCACAGCTGGAACTTTACAGTTCTTTTATGGGCATCTTGAGGTTTTACCCGCCTGTGCAGCACACCAGCTCCTCCGGAAAGGGACACGCACCTTTTTGTCTCGGTCGCGTTGCTTGTGGTCTTGTGGCAGAAGCATACACGGAGGTGGCCAGATCCGCCAYGCTGCAGTGTGGTGCTGCCACGGGTGCTGGGGGCGAGGGGTGCCGAGGGCTCTTGGCAGCTGTGGCCTCAAGCCTGTCCAGTGGGGAAGGTGTAGGCAGCCACATTTTTAGTTACTCTGAAAGTCACTTTTCCCCTTTTAGTGGTAGCTTCAGCTTCTCTAACTTGACGTGATGCAGTGTGGGCAGTAGATAATTTTGACACTTTAATTGTGCAACTGAGAGGTTAATATGTTTTACAGATGAAATTTAATTTCCACCTACAATCTGAAGGACTGTCACAGCAAAACACRACACATAATGTACAGTTTAAAAAAGAAAAACTCCACAGCCATACAAACATTACAGAATTTTTTGTGGAGCCTGTTTTTAAAGAGGGTGGAGAAACAATTGTAACTGCATCGTAGAGGGTTGCTTTCCCACCTGCTTTGAATCTTAGAATAGTTTTGTTGCAGCTCTGCTGGTCACCTCTGTGAAATTGCAGGTTTTTTTCCCCCATCCAGGAACAGCCACTCTSTCTGTTGGGGGACAGAAGAAATGATTTGCTTAAGTTTTTCAGAAGAAGTTCTCGCTGTTCATGGTTATGTACCCAATGTTAACATTTAGCTATGGTGATTCTGCTTCCTTGAGTTCTTAGGTCAAAGCCACTAATAACAAGGTTAAAAAATGTTGGTGACGAGTTATTTGCTTTACATTTGTTTTGATTGCAAGAGCAGCAGTTGGGGTTTGTTAGAGAGTCATAGCAAGTAGTATTGTGCTCTGCCTCAGCATAGATTTAAAGTAAGACTAACAGAGTCCTAAAGGTGAGTGCAGGTTCCTGCATAGAAGGCAGAATTAAAAAAAAMCACAAAACCTCCCAAACCCGCAATGAATTGCTCTCACTTTAAAGGGAGAGCTGCTGCCACACTGATGAAGTCATCGGCTATTCTTGCTTGTGTCAGCACCTCCCCATTTTGTATTACTGATTAGATAGGCAAAGTATGTAGCCTTTAGAGAAAGGAGGAACTGTTCGGTTTTTCCTCTAAAAACATCACCTGTTGGATGTCTAATGTTTCTGATCTGGCCCAGGGATAATTACAGCAGGGACAAAAGCCCCACATTCCAACTCTAATTATTTCACCCTTCTTACCTGGGTTCTACASGTCTCTTTTGCAAACCTGTTAAAGCTTAGCAGAAGTAGTTAGCCAAGACAGCACAATTCATCTTGCAGTGTGGTCTTTTCCCTTTCTTTTATTTGCTGGAGAAAAAACCCATGGGGGCTGGTGGGTGAGAAGAAGCTGTTTATTTCCTTTGGTACCGTCTTTCTGCGCTTCACACCTGTTCCACTACAGAGTCCTTTGAGCAGAGACTCACTGGGCTGAATTCCTCTTTTAGCAAAGCAGTGCAGGGAGAAGCTGCTGCCGATCTCGCTGTCCTGTGCATCCCGTCTGCCTGCACCACCTCCGGTGGGACCCCCGGCACGGCTGGCTGCTGCGCCTCCCCTCGCCCCCTCGTCTCCTCCCAAAAGAAAACAGAAAATAGCCCTGTGTCTATGTTATATACCCCTGTTTTAATGATACGTCTCTGCCTCAAAAAAGGACGGGCCTGATCTGAGGGAGCTGCTACATTACAGCTAAAATAGAGCTACTGCTCTCTGCGAGTGGCTACCCGGACCTGCACCCCACGTCTTCCAAAGAAAAAAGCGTGACTTCATTACATCAGCTGGTACAAAATACACATTCACACAAAATTTACACAAAATACACATCTAGCTACACAGTCTAGTCACTGCCCAGAAAGAAGATTTAATGAAAAAGTGAGTTTGTTTAAAAATAAAAATCCACATTTACACCGACTGCTGATACCATGGGCATGATTCTTCAACTGTTACCAGCTCACCTCTGGTTTTAGCTGTATGAAAAGCAGCCAATTACATTAAGTTCTTTCCTCCCACTTAATCCATGGCTGTAAGTGCTGCATTATGTTAAGCAAATTGCCTAGTAACTCATCCTCACCTCTCCTTGTGCAAAATGCCAGTGCTCTATGAAAATAAGAGCTTTCACTATGGGCTTTTATTACGCTTATTTGGTCCCCTGCGTAAAAAAAAAAAGGAGCAACTCTATTTCAGATTGTAAGGGTGCAGGGGGAGGCGGTGGCAATGCTACTCAGGGATTGAAGCGCTAATACGACTTTGCCGGTTTCTGCCTAGAACCAAGGAGCCAGCGATCAGTTTCCAGGCCGCGGAGGAGCCCCGGCCGGGGGGGGCCGGCGGCGGCGGCCGCGCCGGGAGGTGGCACCAGACGGCCGCGCTTCCCCCGGGCTCGGGCCGCGCTTCCCCCGGGCTCGGGCCGCGCTTCCCCCGGGCTCGGGCCGCGCTCCGGCAGCGGCCCCGCGGAGCCAGCGCCCGCCGCCTCGGCCAGCCAGCCCCCGGCAGCCAGGCACGGCCCCTGAGGCACGGGCCATGTTTGTCCGGCTTCCCCCTTTTTTGTCTTTTTTTTTCCCCCGACAACAGTACGTAGGAACGGCTCAAACGACAGTGACTCGAGGAGATTCTGCCTCTGCTGTAAGTTGAGCCAGGTCTAGTACGACAGATGAAGTGTGGCAGAGAACAGCAATCACAAATTTAGACACAAGGGATGTGCCGAGTTAGTCTGAAGGCGGCAAGGATTCCTTTTAAATATCTTACACTGAAAGCCGGCAAAAGGAGCTGCGTGATTTAACACCCTGGGGATGGCAGAGAGAGCTCTAGGCTTGGCTGCRGAGCTGAAATCCATCCCATCGGGAGGCAGAAACCATAATCCMAGGAGGGCTGGCCAGTGGGTCTGGGGGGACGCAGCCGTCAGTGAGCGCAGACAGGGACCCGCTGCACAGCGAGCACTCCTGTACTGTGTGAAGAGACTTACAGACTAGGAGTAGACACTTACCAAGCACCACAGGATGAGAGAAAGGAAGAGCAAAGAAAATAATCCTCCATATCAAAAGTTGTCAAGCCAGCAGTTCATAGCAGCACTCAACTTGGCTGAAATGCCAAAACAGTGGTTATTTCCTTCTTGCTCAACCCCCCTTCAATATGATCACTACGTAACCGTGTTGCTTCTCCTTGTAACCAGAGCACTCTCTACACTGTGGGGTCCTTGTAGTCCTCCCTTTGCGCCCTTCAGTCTCTCCTCCCTGTTCATCACCTTGCAGCACACCATGCGCACTCACATCCTTCTCCAGCCTCCTCAACCTTTTCTCCTCAGCTCTGCATGGACAGAGTTCTGCCCTATTTCCAAGCCACCATATATCATTATTTTCTGTGCAAGAGAGGGCTTTGAGGTCTAATTACATTCCCTGTTACTCAAGGTGACAGCCACAATAACCAAAACCCCCCAGAAGCCACTTCCCCTCAGACCYTGAGCACTCTGAATTTCCCGGTGTCTGGGGAGTGGCACTCAAGAATTGCTACACGCAGACACTGAGTGCAAGAACTCCCTTCATGTTTTACTAACAAGTCACTACAAGCTTTCTGACATGCCACAGCTGCTGGAGAGAACAGGCTCTCCTCCGTCTTCTGCTCATCTCAACTGTCAGTCTTCTCTGTCACTCCCATGTGCCATCCAGATCACCAAGACCCTCCTTGGACATTCAGTTCCCTGCACTTCTCATTCAGTCCTTCTGGTACTTGCTGCCCCCTTAGACCATCTCCCATCCTTCTGCTTGTTTCTTGCATTTTCTACTCATTTGCTGCTTCTCTCTCCTGTTTCACTCCCCCTTCAGACCTAACCACTGGTCACTTCTTCCTGAGCTAATCGCTCTACAGTTGTACCTTCTACTGACTTCTCTACTGTCCACAATTCCTCTCTCCATAACTCAGCAGCCTTGACACTTTGCGTGCTCTCCCTCCACCTCTGTTACTCACCTCCCACTCCCCCTTTCCTCGCACTGCCTTATCCCGAGCTCCTCAGAAGCACACATCCCTAATGGTCTCAAAGACCCCATTAATCTTCTCCTGACCACTGGATCTTTTTTTCACTGATAAGCTAATCTTTACTCAATAGGAATGTCTCTACCCAGCCATTTAGTTCCCACCTACTCTCGTTTCTCTCTAATCTAAGGGGGTGGTTTTACCATAAACTAAGCACACTCTACAAGTCACCTGTTCCCACTTAATCCAGTTATTCCCCTCCTCAGGAATCAGCACTATTTTCCATAGGCCTCTTTCCCATTTTTCTCCTTCTCCTGAAACAGTTTCGGGGTGAAAGGAGTGAAAGGTCTTACACTTCTTCCCTTGTTTTCAACCCATCAAGGTGTTTGCAGGCAAACAGCCATTCACTATTTCTTTATGAGTTTCCTTTCACCTCTGTTTGAGTGTCCAACAATAAAGCAAATACAGAAGGCAAGGCCTGTTGGGTCCTAATGCCTGATGTGGGAATAAATACTATAAACTGAGCATTGGCTGTGGATTTGCTTGTACACAAAGGACGAAGTACGCGGCTTGTCCTCTTTCAAGTAACTTTTTAACTTAAAACRTCTTTTTAATATGTATTTAAAGCTTGTCATCTTAAATACCTCAGCAGTTTTCACCTTGAAACAGCAAATAATGTATATTATGAGCAAAACACAAAATTAGTTTTTAAGCATTGTCCACGTTTGTTTATATAAATTGTCATACTATAGGCACATAGATTTTGTTCCAATTGTTCACACAATAATTCAGTCCCAAGCTTTCATCCTAGATGTTTGCAGCATGGCCATGTATAATTGAAATAAGTTTCAYAATGTAAAGTATCAACAGAATTTGAACAATAGGAAGTATATTTTATTTTTTATGTTCTTTAAGCTAGTCTCTCCCTTTGTAGTCTGTTTGGTTTCATACACGCTGACTCTGAACTCTTCTAAGTGCTTCCCCCTCCTCTGCTTCCACTCACTGATATGTCACAGCCATTGATTGATTGCTGTTTGTGTTTATTTTGGACACTTCCAGATGATTGCTMCTAATAACCAGTACTAAATTCCTGAAATATCTGGCTGATTCCTTTTACAAGGCAACTTCGTTATGGGCCGTCATATGAATCACAGTAGGCCCTAGGAATACTGTGGTGCAGGAGAAAAAAAATCGCTAAATGAACAGATAGCTCAAACAAAGCATTGTAAAAAGCCATCACACTAAATTCTGCATGCATCATCTACTGCATTTCAGTGAAGGCCAAGTTTCTTAGTCAGCTCTCTGAGGAGATCCGTCAGCCCTAACTATGATTCTTTTGGGACATAGTTTTGTGCCCAATGCACTTTTCTATTGCATGCAGCTCGTCACCTGCATGAGGTTAGATCAAAAGGATGCAGGTACAACAGTTTAACCAAGAGGTACACAGTAAGAATCCAGAGACCTGATTCATTTTTACTGACTTTGTATTGGTACTTCAAAAAATAAATGTAATTCTTAAGAGCTAGAGGGCTGTTAATTTAAAAAGAAAAAAGCCCTGAAGGGGTTATGAATTGTAACCAGTACCAACAAGACACGGACTGACAGTGAGCCAGTAACCACTGGATTTGGTTTCTAATTATTCATTTGCATGCTTACATTTGGAGATACAGAAAGACATGAACCAAATTGTCTTTGGTGTGGACCAAAATGTGTTTAACAACGTTTTGAACTGTAGTGAGAGTTAGCTGTATAGAGGTGAATATGGTCAGAGGATGCTGTCTTCAAGAAGAATGAATAGGCTCTGTAGGTGCTGGAAACTTATCATAAATATAAAACCCAACAAAGGTAGCGTTATTCAGATGATAAAGTTATCTTAAGGATAACTTAAACCTACGATATTATTTCTGTCTTATGGATAGGTACAGTCAGCTCTTCATTACCAAGGTGACAGACAGTACCTTTTAGATGGCACAACAGCTTGATAAGCTGGTGGCTCCTTAGGCCCAGTAGCTAAGATTGGTGGCAGCCCAGCTGTCCATGTAGGGTATCCCAAAGAACTTGGAAGTCTAGAGGACAATGTCGCACAAAGACATGCCACAGAAAACACCCAAGGCTAGCTTATGTCTGGAAGACTACATGAGCTCACTCTCTCATGGAGGAATACAAAGATACCAGAGGCACCTCTGTCTGAAAGCAGTGTGTTCCCATAAAGGGCAAGTGTGGAGGCTGGACTAATGAGACAGCATATGGACAAACCCAATTCCTCTGTATTACGCTCCCTGGTATTCCTACTGTGAGGCCACACGGGCATTCTGCAGGAGCATTTTAGTTTGACAGACTCGGCGCTGCTCAAGTATGTCTCGGTAGCTTGTTACCTTAGAAAATTTTCCCCAACGTAAGTCACTTTACATTTATCTACACTGAATTCCATCTGCTACTTTATCACTGCCACTCAGTTTGGCAATTTGTTACTTTTCACTTTCTCAATTTGTTCTGTTTCTTTTGTGTACTTTGATTTCGATGGATCCTCCATAATGAAGAGCTCCACTGCGAGATGCTCCCTAGATTCCTTCACAGTGAACACAAAAGCGAGGGCCATAATGGAAAAAACTGTCTCCTCCAAATGCTTCTTTTGTATGGTGATCATATCCTGGCCATCAGGGGATTTGCTTCTATGACTTTTGCAAACTGGTCCTCAAGCATATTTATAGCCTTCTTTATAGCATCCACGCTTTCCTCCCTTCTTTCCCAAGCACTTGTGAGGCTTGTCAGCATCAGTTTTTCTCTACCTTCTTATACCTCACTGTGTAACGCTTTGACTCCATGTCTTTCATCCCTACCCCTCAACAGGTTGCTCTAAGGCATACTTACCCGGTTCACTGTTCAAATCTGGCCCTAGAGAGTACCTATTTGGGCAGAAAAAAAGAGGTAGCATGGTTGCTCAATAAACTGTTTCAAAGCAATGCTGCCTGAACTTCATCACAAACAGCAAGGAGTAGTAAGATAAGCCGAGTCATCGGTCTGTACCCTCATACCGTGCAGAACACGAGAAGCAGCAACAGACCATCTTACAGAGTGAGACTGTGAATGGCAAATGGCAATCTCTGCATTAATTCCTCACACTGTAAGATGAAATACTTGAAAAATCAAGCAACCTTCTTTATCTAAGTTTGGTTTTTTTCCTTTTCACGCTGCACTCCTCCATCAGCTAGGTGAATGAACTTTGCTGCAAGAAACAATACTAGTTTGTCTGTCAAACCAAACTAGTTCAAAGAAACTATGTAGTTATTTTTGGTCAAATGATAGCAGAGTTCAAGAATGGTAAAACACATACAGAAACCAGACTAGAAGATGGACCCTAGGATTGATCTTGAATGCTAATACCTCCTGATAAATCCAGCTATTTCACAAAGCTCTGTTGTATTTACATGCAAGATTTCAAATCAGGCCCTAGCACCTGAAAAAAGTTTTAAGCATCCAATTCAGTAGTACAGCAAATAGGATAAAGTTGATATTTCAGTAAAAGTGGGACTGTCACATTTGTATGAGTTTCCAGGCGCAAGTCATAACAAAGTAATCTAGTTAAACCCCTGACTACAGTGACTAAAACATAATTAATTGTTAGAACCTTACAGAGGAAAACCTTGCCAGAAGGTTAGCACTGTGACACTAAGCTCCAGTGCAGGGAAAAAAAGAATAATTTAATTAATTCCTGGAAGAAAGAGAAATAAAAATCCATGATGATAGGCTAAGCCTCTCAGATTTAGATAGCGTGCATAGCTCAGAAGTAGCAGAAAGTGGTATTAAATTGCAAGGGATAGCAGTTTATCTGCATTTAGACAAAAATGCAAAAACAACCAAGACCAAGCGATAACAGAATTTGGTAGGTAAGAAGAGATAAACCAAAGATTAAGAGAGAAATTGAAAAGCAAACAGTACAGATGTAAACAGAAATAAAAACTCCCTCTACATACTTAAAAAAAAGGAAGTTGATTAGAGACAAAATATGCAATCACTTCACTGTCCAGAAATGAGACTGCCAGCATCTCCACGTTACCCTTCACAGCTTTGCGCCTTCACTGGGATCCGCTACAAATGAATCTTCTGAAACCATGGGTAAGAGGCCAATGGTCAAGACTACGGAGCACCACTTAATTTTTTAAACTCTTTTGACCGACTCTGACAGAGATATTAAATGTTCTGTTAGCGATGTAACTGGGAATAACAAAAGAGCGCAAGGAGGAAGACACTTACAAAGTATGTTTCACTAGGTTTTGTCTCATCCTAGGCATGTGGTCTATGGCAGCATGAGTGGTTGGAGAGAGGAGAGAAGTATTGCTGCAGGGCAGCAGAGCATTGGCGTGGAAAGCATTAGTAAGAAAAGGTTAAAAGGAAGAGTCAAGAGGGATAGTAGTGCTATGTTTGAGGATTATTTTACTTTTAGGGGGAGATTTGACATTAGAAATGTCATGGAGCATAAGCGGGGATTTTACAGGAAGGTTAGAGGGAAGTTACGGGAAGAGATTTAATGTGAAAGGTTTAAAGAGAGGTTTTTGAAATTTTAGGGGAAAAAAGAAGAACAGATATTTCTACGAAAAGATGGCAGTAAGATTTCACTGAGTCATAGCAATTTTAAGCAACAGCACTTATGGAAGGATACTGCAGAAATAAGTGGGTAGATAGGTTAGCTGGGGCACAGTGATGGGTGTAAGGATTATCCAGCAGCTGAAATTTAAAGCAGCAGAGAGGGAAGAATTAATGGGACAGCACCGGAGCGAGCTGAGTAAACCTAGTTTAATAAAGCAAGAGTGTAGAACGAGTATGTGACTGAAAAAGTTTGTACTGGGAGAAGAAACGTGAAGAATGCCGATTGAATGGACTTCAAAGGGGATCAGATATGGGAAGCAGTAGATTGGTGCACTACGCGAAAGCATTACATGGAAGCTGAGGTAAGGCTGGCAGAGGCAGGAGGAAGTCCGGAGCGGAGGAAGAGTATGCGTGTTTAAGAGACAGGCAGGCAAATACAGTAAAATCTCAACAGAGGCTTTGGGGAGAGCGTCTGGAGATGCTGAAGAGTGTGAGAGGAAGGGAATGTTTCAGTGGAGGGGACACCAGCACCAGTGGGTATAACAAATGTTTGCTAAGCTTGGAGCCCGACAGTAATGAGCAAACAGACACTGGGCAGGAATTTGGATGTTGTCCTTAATTTCCTCAGCCAATAATATGTTATTGTGTTCACTATTTTATTTTCCAACCCTTGAAAACTGCCACTTCAGAAAAGATTATGGCTCAGATAAACTTGTACACAGAACCTTAAAAAGGTTGGATAATTTGGTTGAATCTCTAGAAGAAATTACAAAGATCTTAAACAGYTTGCAACCCTTTACAAAGGAACCAGCTTTAAAGTGCCCAACCCCAAAAGGCACTTCACTTCCTCAAGTTTTTAAGAATAAATGATGGGTTTTAGTCTAAATTGAAAAATGAAGTGTTTGGTTTTTGCCTGGCAAAGAAGATCAAGACCATCCTACCCCATCCTGGTGGTAATTTTACCTCTAGGGGAGAGTCTAATTCCATAATAATGAATATATAAAAACCAATATCTTAAGGCTTAGGGACCCTTGTCATTATGCCAGCTTAAAACGTAGCTAATAAAATGAATTTATTTCTAGGCCTTAGGAATATCCTGAAGATTTTTTTGGAAGAAAAGAGCAAAGTGCTGTTCTAAAAATGTTTGCAAGCTATTAAGCTGTTCTCCGTTGTGGCAGAGGAAAACATGCAGCGTGATACTTAAACTATTTGGGACTTTATCCCTGAAAGCTCTCCAGCACAGACAACCTTATTGAGATGCAAACATCTGACAGTCAGCATTTTTGTATTGGGCACTTAAGCCCAACCTCACTCACCGCAACATAACTTCTGTTAATATATAACAGACTGTAAGGAACACAAAGCCTTTTTGGCACTAAAAAAAACCCACAATGTTTTTTAGAGAAGATTAGAGGAAAAAAAAATCCAACAGCAATGGTAGATGCAGCTAAAGCCTGACAACAGCACCTCCTACACATAAGAAAGGTGGGCAGATAAGATGCAAAGTGGGGTGAGCACGTCTAAGCCTTGCTAGCTGCTAAGGACTGCCACCGAGAGAGGGGCCCAGGCAGCAGCTGGGGAGACCTGGGGTAAGAGAGAACTGAGGGTGTCCTAAGAACTAAAATAATACATTGCTATATGTCTCCATATACACAACATACTGTAAGTAATGACTTTCTAATCTGACTCACTTCACTCATTTTTGGCCAGCTGTGCTGCTCATGGGGTGTAATAGTGAGGGGCGAAATACTGGTATTGTCACAGTTACATGATTCTCCCAAGAAAAGCTCTTCATTGTACAAAAGGAAAAAAATGATGGAATGGGAAAGACAGACAAGAATTTACAGGAAGGATCCTTTTTCTAAATTGTGTTTTCTAAAAATACTATCGAGTAGTTTTCTAACTTAAAAAACTCTATAGATAAGAGTGCAGGTAGGAATTTTTTTCAAGAGAGCACTTAGTCAAAACTTTTGTTGGGTCAACTTTTTGTTAAGCGCTTGATCCGCAAATAGAAATATGACCAACTTTACTAATTTTATATTGCTGAGTATTAAAGAGTAAAGCTAGTACAGAACTATGTTTTCACCATTTACTTTTTTGCCTATTTGCAGCTTTCCAGCATAACACGGGACAACTAGCCTGTTTTGTTTTGGGATTTTCCCTTACCCTGAAAGATAAGAGGTGGTGTCTGCATGGAGGCTCCTGATACCTTAACTTCCATGTATACAAACATTTAAACACCCCTTCAAAACCAACTGCCACACCAAAAAAACCCCGTAAACCCAAACCAGAGCAGAAATCAGATATGAGTTAAGTGAAAAGTCCAAGTAAATGAATGATCACCAGAAGGGCAGAGAAGGTTGGTAGGCTGACACAGTGCCCACTGCTGTGGAAGAGAATGGGGTAGAGACGTAACTAAGGTGAAAGCAGTTGCATGGACTAAGCCTGTTATTTATACTGTAAGGTGCAGAGAGCCTAGTGCCAGATATTTGGGGCCACATTTTGCTAGATATTTTTTATCTATATCTGCAGCATCTATTTTTTTTGTGTAAAAAGAAACCAAAAACTTTTGCGAAGTTTATATKTTGAACGCCTAATTAATTTTATTAACCAGGCAGACAAATTCAGGATTGAATCTGAAAGAGAGAAAAAAGGTGATTAAAAGGTGAGAACGTGCTCCCAGCTATGTAAGCCCAGGCTATATGGATTTCCTCTGCCTCTGACATAAGCTTGTATCTTGTCCCGAGCCTGCTGGAAARGTAGCACGAATACACCCCTTCGTTTCCCTCAGCATACCCCTTATAAAGCAGGATTAAGCAAGCCACAAATCTATTGAGAGCAGTGATTTCCAAGAATACCACGCTCAATTTTCAGGGTGCTATTAAGACACAGTGAATTCAGCAAAACCAAAAAAGCTGTTTTCCATGCAGATTTAGCCATTTGATCACCTACACAAATCATTTAAAGGATACTGCATACTCCCATCACATTCCCTGCACATGCCTTTTTCCTAATATTTAACCCAGTGAGGTTTCCCCACTGAAGGCTGTATTATTTACAAACGAGCCATCTTGCAAGCCTTTGCAGCGTGACTGGTGGAATCCCTGAATCCTTGTTTCTTGTAACATCACGAAAACACAGGCTCTTTCCCAACCCTCTGCCTGCGGGAGTAAACTCCACCGAGTAACTAACATCGGTCTGCCCAGACGAGAGGAAGTTATTATGCTGCGGGAGCAATTAACATCAGGCTCTTCCCACCGTGCATCGACCCCATTAAACGACGAAGCGAGAGCAGCGGCAGGCACCACGTTTTCAGGCCAAACCGGCGCTTCTGTCCCCAGCGCCGCGTTTCCCTAACGACAGCCGAAGCCGAACGCTGACCAAGCCGGGCTTAACACGCGGCTTCTTCTATTGTCGCCGGCCGGTGACAGCCGCCGGCGGTGCCGGGGAGCCGCGCCRCCCGAGGGCCGACCCCCGGGCACCTGCCCCGCGGTTAGGCGGCCCCACCGGGTGTGCCGGCAGGGCGCGGCGGGCTCCTCAGCCCCCCTCACCACAGGCTTTGCGGCAGGTGCGGGGCGGGCCTGGCCGAGCCCCCCGCGGGCCGGGGCGGGGGGTGACACCAGACCGCCTCCTCCGGCCCCTCGTGGCTGGGCTCTGGCAGCCGCCGCCCGTTAAAGCTGCCGGTGAAGCGGGAGCGCGGCCTGAGGCGGGCGGGCGGCGGTTGGCGGCGTCCCGCTCCGCTCCTCACGCAGCCGCGGCGCTCCTCGCCCCCTCCCGCCCGCGTTGCCGCTCGTCGAGAGCGCGGGGGTCCCTGTCCCCTCCCGTGCTGGCGCTGCCCGGGGCAGGTGGCGGGACCCCGCGGAGGGCCGGCACCCGGCGCGGTCAGGTCGCGGCGCGCAGCGCACCGGGCCGGGCGGGGCCTCCCCGCCCTCACCCCATTGTTGAGGCCATCTCGGCAGTTTCCGCCCTGGCTTCGGCTCTGTCCGCGCCGCGATGGGGAAAGGGGAGGGAGGGAGGGGGAGCTCGGGAAGCCTCGGGGCCGCGCCGCTCCTTCCGGGACGGCGGGGGGGGCGGTGCCGCTCACCTGGTGCCGCCGGCGCTGGGGAGCGCCCGAGCCGCGGCCCCGCCGGGCGGGAGGTGAGCGCCGGCCGCCTCCGCCCCGCCCCGCGCGGGAACACGGTCCCCTGGCAGGCAAGCGGGCGTCGGGGGGATGGCAGGCGCTCCGGCCCCGGGGGCGAGGGACGGCGCTTCGGGGTCGTCGTGGCCGCGGCGGGGTCGGGGCGTCGGCGAGCGGGGGAGGCGGGCACCTCCGGGCGGCCCCGCGCCGAGGGGTGAGGGGAGCCCCTACGGGCGCGAGGGTGCTGCGCCGGGGCCGGGTGGCGCGGTCCGAGCCGCCGGAGCCCGGTGTGCGAGGGCGGGCGGTGATGGAAACCCGTCCCCGGGGGGCTTCCTGGGGAGTTGGCGGGGCGGCGGGACGAGGACGGCAGCGCTGCGGGACGGTTCACGTCTCCCCTTTTGTTTCTCTCCAGGGTGTTTGTGCTTCTCCGAGTCTCTCTCCCCGCCCCCGTCGCTCCCGCCCGCCCCGCCGGGACCTCTCCTCTCCGGGCGGCAGCAGAGCCGCCTCAGGGCGGGCGGCGGCAGAGGTGCTGGTGGGGCGCTCTCGGCGTCCAGCCCGCCGGGAACATGGCGACCGGCGGCTACCGCAGCGCCGGGGGCAGCACGACGGACTTTCTGGAAGAGTGGAAAGCCAAGCGGGAGAAGATGCGGGCGAAGCAGGCGCCGCCGGCCTCGGGGGCAGCCGCCGGGGGGGAGGTCAGGCCCGCGGGGGGCACCTCCTCCGCCGAGCTGAACAACAACCTGCCCCCCGGCGGCCCGGCTCCCCCGCCCGACCGCGCGGCGCCCCCCGCCGGCGGGGCCGTCAACTGCCTCAGCCTCGCCAGCGCCGCCTTGGGCCGGGCCGCCCCCGCCAAGGAGCCGCCGCCGGCCCTCGCCGGGGGCCGGGGGGCTGAGCCTGCCGCCAAGCCCCCTCCCGCCGCCGCGCCGGGGTCCCCCGAGGGCGAGGAGAAGCTGGCCGCCAAGGGAAAGAGCTCGGGCCCCAGCGCCAGGAAGGGGAAGGGACAGATCGAGAAGAGGAAGCTGAGGGAGAAGAGGAGGTCGACAGGTGTGGTGAACATCCCGGCCGCCGAGGTGAGCCCGCGGGGCAGGGGGGCGGCCGCCGCTGGGGGCGCCGGGGGCGCCGCCGGCCGGGGAGCGCCCGGTGCGGGTGGGGTGGGTAGGTGCCTCAGCCCGCGGGGGCGGCAGCCGTGCACACCGGCTCGGCCGTGCCCCGGCTTCTCGCGTGGGCTAGCTGCCGTGGTGAAGCTTTCTTCCTACACCGCGTGGAAAAGCATGAAGGCCCGCACGCAGTCGGAGGGATACACTGTGGTTGTTACAGCGCGGTATCCAAACAGGCAAAGTGCCGTTTATTCTAAACGAAGTAGACCTGTCACGACCTGCGACTTTTTTTATGTCGTCTTGTTGGCAGAGGGTAAGTTCTAGGGCTTTTGGAAGATCAAACCGAGACACGTGCCTGTTGAAGTATAGTCAAAACAATACTAATGAAAGAAARCTGATTTATCAGCTCTGAATAGATGTTCAGGTGTAAATATTATTCAGTTTGGAGCCCAAAAGAATTTCCTGCACTGGAAAAAATGTAGTGGTTTAAAGAGCATTTTTTTGAAGGCAGAGGAAGATATTTTTATCAGCCAACACCACTGTCCTCTGTGGTTTGCTACTAGTATAAAAATCTGGCATTGATTTATAATACTCCTAGAGGAATTCAGAAGAATGATAACTAAGTTTTTAGCTTTTTTTGCAGTTAATAAGACAGGCCACAGGAAACTGAACAAACGCTTTGGAAAGTGAGGAATACAAGCGAGTTCATTAATTCTCTGGCTTCAGAGCATGCAAGCTTCCTAGACTGTGGTTGGTTTGTTTTATACAAAGCCCCCTAAATACTTGCCCCCTGTGCAACTCTTAAAACTCTTAGGAACTCTTAAAATGCTATATCTTTACTTCCCTAAGTAAACTAGGTCTAGCCCAGTTAATAATGGTTTTGCACGTTGCAGCAGGCATTGTACAACATCATATTTTAGGGGCCTCTGCTGTGTACCCCATCTTCAGTCATTGTCTTTGTTTGTGTTTGGGTGGTGGGTTTCTTTTCGCTCTTTGAGACTAGTGTCCTAGTTCTTTGAAGTAGTTTTTCTGAACTAGTGTTCCTTTGGTAGTTTATGCGTGATGTGGTTTGGGGTTTGCTAGTTCGGTGGGTTTGGTGGTGGCTGGGGTTTTTGTTTGTTTGTTTTGTTTAAGTATTGCTCAAAATACACTTTGCTTTCCAGGAAAACACATTCCTTGCTCAGCAGCCATTAGAATCTTATGTGTGAATTTGCTACTGTAGTTTCTGCTGCATTGTTAAGGATGGTTTATTTATTAAGGTTAACGTATTTAGGCATTGAGAAGCAAGTTCTCACCCGTTCCCATATTTCTGAGGGCCTAATAACTTTGCTGCCTGTCACCATGTGTTGGCACTTCTTGGAAATTTCTTGTATCTTTATACTAATTACTTATGTRACTAGCAATTAAGCATTCCATCGCATTTTCAGGGTCAAGTTTTAATAAACGTAGATACCTGTTGTACAAGGTAATACTGGGGAAACTTGCTGGTAGTGAGTGTTGCATTTTTGACTGGCGTATACTTATGCAAAGCTATCTCTTTTCATTATTTCACATTTCTTAAATGTTTTTAATCATTACCACATGCATTCCTAAGAATTATTTAACTAGGGAATGCTAGATCATCTCCAGTGTCAAATATGAGTGACTACTTACCAATGAATGTTTTGCAGAGTATTTACTTGTACTGTCTTTCATATATCTATTCATTCATGAGAAGATGTTTTAAAGCACTGATTCAACATGGTCAGTTGAAGTTGTCGGATAAAAGACGACTGTGATGTAGATGATGACTGGTTGGAACAATCTACAACACTCCAGTTTCTTGCTGACTTTCTCATTAGATGCTAGGCATAGCTTTACCATGCTATACATAGTGACTTGGTGGTAGTAGTACACACTGAATTTAAACGCTTAGCACTTGTAGCTCTGTGTGGTGTATGCTTTAAAATTACTTCTCAGGAGATGTTCTTTTAGAGCCTTACCAGGTGTTTTATTGTCTTATTTTTCAAGAAAACAGTCTTTCTCTATAATGGAGTAGCCATTTTATGCTAAGAATCTCCCTTTTATGATCAGCATGCCACTGTGGTGGAGAACGATGGTAAGAGGAGATTCTGATACTGTGAAATTAAAATGGTAACTGTCGACAAAATGCGCTCACAGAAGATACGTAGTGCCTGGAAGCTTCTCTGCCCAAAACGGAATACAAAACCAGTTTTTACCCCAAAGGAGTAGGATCTAATTTCAGTTGCAAGGCAGCTGGAGAACTTAATGATATGAAAGGTGGTGGAATAAGGAAAGTAAAAGTTTGTGTTGTCTCAGTTATCTTGAAATAGGCATGAAAAACGTTAGCAGATCATTATTCATTAATGATTAATTTCTCTTCTGTTAAATAGGAAAGTAATAGAGCTAGGTCTTGAAACAGTTCAGTGTCTTACATGTATTTTGTATTGAAGTCTAGGGAGGACAGAAACCATAGGGGAAGCTGTGAAAACAGATGGTGGCAGGTTGGGAGTAGTGGTGACACTTTGTATTAAGAGGCCATTGTGATAGAAGTAAAGGCTGATTTTTATCTTCTCAGCACCAGTGCTTATCTAAGTAATGGTGGCTTTTGCAAATGGCTTCTGAAATACTTGCAGTTTTTTTCTTTTTCAGTGGTTGTAGTTTCTTGGTAGCTTGTTGCATCTTGAGAGTTGATTTCACTCTAACTATTAAGTCTGTGGGATTTGGGTTTTGTTGCCTCGTAACAGTTCTTCAGGTTGTGAAAGGTAACTAAATTGTATGTAATTATCATTACTATGTAAGTTTCCTTTTTTAAATATTAAGCTTTATAACCATTTTTAGCTATGTTAGAAAGTGCTTTCGGTTTGTAGGTATTCACTTGATGCAGGTGTTAAGTTTACTTGTAACACTGTTCTCATTTACAGCTGTGCTAGTATCTATCCAAGAAACACAGAGTTCCCATTATGCTACACTGACAGTGCTTTGTGAGGACCCACGTATAGGATGAGAGTTATGTTTTGTGTTGTTACAGTAATTCTTCTGTCCTGCTCCAAGCAAAACAAGCTGCACTAGTGAAAAGTGCAGCTTTACTTTTGTAACTGTTTACACTGGAGGATTCTGCTGGCATAGCTGTGTGGGTAAATTTTTTCTGAACCCCAACCAGGAGAATAACAACTATTTTTGTGGTTACCTTTTTAAAAAAAGGTGTATACATAATTGAAATCTTGGTCCATCTAGGAAGGATAGCTAGATAGCTGGGTTTTATTTAATGTGTGCTTATAGACAAAAGTTTACATTTTCACCTAACCAGATGGAAGTCATCTAAATTCAGAAGTGTTCTTCTGTTAATAACAGGGTGATGAATGATTTAAAAAGGTGTAAAGAACTCGGATCTGTGTATTTTGCATGTGAAGCTGCCAGATTGGAGACACAAGAGTCTCCTGATCCATTTGTGGGAAATCCTGGAGATACCAATAGACTAAAAGGCAGAAGTGATTCAAATGTAGAATCTGTGTAAGATGTTTAACCAGTCTGTGTTCAGCTCTTGTCATCTTATTAACAGCAATAAGGGTATGACTTCTTGAAACCATGCTGTTGGCTTGCCGCCAGGCGTCTGCCTGCCCCTTTAGAAGGCACTGTGTATGTGGTGCTTGGTAGATGTCATACCGAACGACAGTGTTGTAAGCAAGCAGAGAGCAATGAGCTCTTTTTGTGGGGAAAGAAAGAGTTGCTGCTATTAGAGTAGTCCAGTGTGCTGAGTTGTGTAGACTGACAGAAAGTTGCTGCATTCCAGTTGGAAAAACTTAAAGAAACTTTAAATGCCGAATGTGTCAAGCATAGCAATTACCAGGTGCATTGTAAAGGAGTTGAAATCCTCTGAATAGCTGGAAACTAGAGAGAGGAGTGGAATCCTGTACTAGTGGTTGGACTCTTGACCAGAAGTTTGCCTGCAGCAGTATCTTCCTCAGTGATTCACTACCTAAGGATTAAGTTAAATGAAAGAGCAGTTCTAGCCATTTCTTCATATTAATGAAGTAGTGTCTTTGCATTGTCTAACATCTCTGTGCATTTTCTGGTAAAACAGCTTGCTTCTTTTTGCATATGTTGGGGAAAAAAAGTCTCAATAAGTGTTTGTTCAAAATACTGGGAAAACACCCATATTTCTGACCACTGATACCCTTACCATCCATGCAGAGGTATTAGTGTTATGACAGAAGTCTGAAATACGTTTATTTGACCCGGATGACCATTCATGATATGTTAGGCCATCCTCCTGTTTGCTTTGTCTAGTGAACACATTCATCTTATTACGGTTCCATTTATGGTTCTTCTTTCAAGCGTGGCAGGGTGAAAGAAGCAATATAAGCATTCTCAGATTCTGATAAAAGGATCATAACCGAGATTGTTTACATCCAATCTGTTTTGCTGTTGACGCCTTTGTAAATTCTGATTTTGACTAAGCCTCTGGGCAATACCTATTCAAGGGCATATTCTTTTTTTCTTTCCACCTTTTTTTAGCACTTGATAAACTTATATACTTGTTCTTTTTCTCCCCGCCATTCCTATGTTTAATGGTATGCTTTAATATCCTGTCAGTTAGCTAGGTAAGGGAGGTATTTGGTCAAATAAATCACATAACTTTCCAGATTTCTAAGTTTATTTTCAATTCCAGAACCCTTGTAGTAGCTTCTAAATCACTTCATGCACACCTTCCAAACCTGGGGTCTCTATGCCCTAGGATAACACTGCTTTGGAATAAGGCTAGGCAGTGCAGTAGTTTTCCAGTGGAAAAGATCTATAGAAGTAGTGTAATTTCTCTTTAAGAGGTGATACGGATAACTTTATTCTTGCTGAATTTAATAAGGCTGTTTTCATAGAGAAACAGATTCTAGACCAATATCTACAGCTGGAATTCACAGGACTCAACCAGGAAGTACCAATTCTTTTACGTACTTAGTTCTTTTTAGTTCAGCACATGTTCCTACTGGAATGGGAAGGACAGTGATGGAAAAGTATTGGAAGCCGTTAACTTSCCCTCTAATTCTTTTGACTCTGCATTCATCTCTAAGTGCAATTTTGGGAAGGTTGTTTTTTAAAATGATCTTTTAATAGTTAGGTGTAATTGGAAAACGTTATTGTATGGTTGGTTTTTTTCACTCTTCTGTTTTGGGAATGAATCATCTGAAATGRTACAGTTACTAGGTGGAAAATAAATGCAATGTAAATAAAGTATTTCCTTTCCTGTTGAGTACTGAATTCTACAGAAAGTAAGAAAAGTATTTAGTTTAGGTTGTAATTTGTGGTTGAAAGCTTCTTAATGTTCAGCCTTGCCAGTTACTGCCTTTTCTTGCCAGTCCGTCATGTAGCCAATAACCTTAAATAAACGTAGATGTTGGTTGACCAAAGATAAATATTCCTTTGTGCTCTTTCTAGGCTRTTTTTCTAGTACTGAAGACTGAAACACTGTCTATCCCATCGTTGTTTGTTCCTAAAGCCTACTTAAAAGACAAGGGAATCTGGAAAAAAGTATTGTAGGGCAAAGAGTGGAAACAGCTTGTCAGCTGTACGTTCGTTTACTTCTACGCTGAAATATATGAAGCATCTTGCTTTCCAGTGGAAATCGGTTGACTTCAGTCTCATTGGAAAGCACAGAGAGAGAAGTGTTGATATGACCAATTATTGCACTGAAGTGAACATGCTGCTGAGTATTGCTAAAAATTACTTACCTGACATTTTTTTCAAAAATTGTATCTAGCTTCAGTGTAACAAGTAATTGCTCTGAAAATATTTAATTATTGTTGTTTTATAAAAATGCCTTAATCTAATCCTCAGATTGGAAATGTTTCACTTAAATGGTAGGTTGACGGTTTCCTAGAAATCAAAAAGAAACTTCTGCTGCTTTGACTATTTGAGGCTAGTGGCTCAGACATACAAGTGCGAAAATAATAACTTCAAGTTAATTTCACGAGATTTGARCTCTTATCCTAAATATGAATAATAATGTGAGGTTATACCGTAGCTGAATCTTTATACAAGAGACATATATGAACAACCTGCCCTGTGTCTGATCACGTGTTTAAAGCCAGGTACTAAAGATTTTTCAGCATTGGTGTATAATACATTACACTGTAATAGGCAAAGAATCGTAACAGTAATATAGATTGGAAGGCATCTCTGAAAAAGTTGTCTGGTCCAATCTCCTGCTCAAAGTGGGGTCAGTTTTGATCAGGTTGCTTAGGGTCTTGCCTGGTAAAGTTTTGAATATAATCAGCTGGTTGAGGCTGGTATAAATATCATCTCTGCCTTCCAGCCTCTCAACCAGTCCCTACCAGTCCCTACCCTACTGGTTTGGTGTCAGCCACAAACTTGCKTAGAGTACCTTCTATCCCATTGTTCAGGTTGTTAATAAAGATGTTGCATATTGTTGGCACTAATATCACCTCCTGAGGGATGCCACTTAACTGGCTGCCAGTTGAAGTTTATAATACYGATTTCAACCTTTGAAGCCTGAAGATGCAGCCATCATTCCACCACCTAATAGTACACTTCTGTGGGCTATATATAACCAGTTTGGCTTTAGGGATACTACAGGGATACCAAGTCAAAGGCCGTTCTTCACCCTTGAAGGAAACTTCCAAAGTTTCTGGAACTGCTGGTGCAGAAAACCCTAATGTGAGAGCTGTGTACACTAATACAGCTGAATCGTTAAAATTATCTATGTGAGGGAAATTGTTTAGGGTTTTCTAGTTTCTTTTGGGTAGTGGAAGTGCTGGAAAACTCTTGCTTTCTCCAAGGCAGCAGGACAAAAGAATAAGTAGTTTGAAAGGTGGCAAGAGGTCAGTCCGTCTTGTTGCTCTGTTGTATTATCTCAGGTGGATGAAGCTATTAATACTTTGGAAGAGTAATACTAAAACAGATTTTCTGTGGAAAACTTGTAGTATTTAAACCACGTTTAAACTATTTAATATTTAAACAATATTATAAACCCCTAAAACTTTATAGTATTTTAATGAAACTACCCTGAATGATGAATAACGAGTTGGTACTTCGGCTTCATTCTCCAGTTGAATCCACCTTTGCTATCTCATCTCTTGTAGCACTTATTTAGAACTGTCTTCTGGAGGTAATGGGATTAAATAGCAATCTTGGGTATTTGTAATAGCGTTTTCAAAAGTAAGTTCTAATATTCATAGCTCTGGAGGAAATAATATCTCAATGAGTGAACCCTGATGGTTGAAAAAAATGAAACAATAAACAGAGAAGCACTCTAAAGCCGTTACTTCTAAAACCTCAATGTTTGGAATTGTCATGTCTTCAAAATGCCTTCATGACTTTGAGGATCCTGATTCATCACAAACCTGAATATTCAGAAATAATTATGTATTAATAAATGAGAGACTGATTTATTGAACGCATCCAGAAGGAGATGATTGGAATAAATGATGAAATACAAAATATATTTTAAGGTAAAATTAGACTTTTGTGTTTGTTTCTGTACTAGAAGGAACAAATTGCAGACTGTACACATTTTAGACTTCCCCATTTTGACTTTGGTTTGACTATTTCTGGTGAAACTGTGCTGATTCTAGTTCTTAATTTCCAAAGCTAAAAGTAAATTAGTCTATAATTAATTTTTAACTTTTCTACTGTAGATTCAGTAGGTTGAAGAATAGTCCCTCAAAAAAGGGAGAGGAGGGCATTTTTAATAAAAAGAGTGAGATTCCTGTCTAGACTGGGGAGTGTGTATGTCTTTATAACAATATTTTTTTTATTTGTGAGAACTACTTTCATAAATTATTATTAATTAAAAAAAATGGAAAAAAGGCAAAAAATACATCTGTGGAACTCAGTGGAGAAGGGTTGTAACTTTCTCTGAGGATACAGGAGAGTTAAAACCATGAATGGTTTAATTTCTGCAGTCATAAACCACAACAGGCCTTGTGAATTATTTTATAATTTCTCCAGACTTGCATTATAACTTTCCAGCAGCCTGTTTGTGCTTTGAATGTACTATATCCCAGATGTATTACTTTCAAAAGAACCAAGTTAAAAAATAAAAAACCAAACCACAATACTTCCCAAAACAAATAACCTCCTATGTGAGAGAAGCAAAAAACCATCCCCCTAAAAACCATCCAACTCTTGACTATTCCTTACCCTATTTCAGTTTTGAATCAACTTGAATATTCATGCATCTCTGATGGCAACTGAGTTTGATCAGATCTTTCTGTGCCACTTAAAATAAATTTTCTGTGTCAAAAATGTAGTTTCTGTATATCCCAGTAAGAGCTGGTGGGAAATAGATTCCTCTTCCACAAGGAAAGGTTGAAACAAATCCCATGCCAACTCTAAATTAAATACGATAATATGAATTAATATGCAAAATATTTATTGGCATAAACTTCTCATGCTTCTTACTTCATTGCGTCTCTGGAGCATAGTTGTTTTCTAAATCCTCCTGTAGCTCGAAGTGGGCAAGGGACTTTTGGAAAGGTCACTGTTAAGTGTTCAGTTCCACACAAGTTTGTACTGATTTCTTAAAACTATCTTCATCTGGTTTGCATTCATTACATATATGCAAAGTCATGTATGTTTTCCTCTGCTACTTTTTTTTTTTTTTTAAGTTGGAGTTCTGTATTTAAAGACTTTCCAATTGGGAGACCGTAGGTGGATGACTATTTCCTGTGCTTCACAAGGTTATGGGAAATTAAAATAAAAACCACAACCCTGATGTTTTATTTCAGGATTTTTGCTGTATTTGATCTGCTTGCATGTTGCTTGGAAGGACTGGATGGAACATTTATGTCTCTTACTCCAGGCCTGCAAATGTCATATGCAACTCTATCGTATAGTCTTACCATGTAATAATCATATGTCATCTTAAATGTAGCCAGGTTTTGTGCCTAATATGAGAACATCATCCTGGGTGAAGGTAAGCTTAAAAGACAAAACAAAACGTACCAAACAAAAAACACTCAGAGAAACACAATGACACCGTGTCAACTGCAAATTTTACTGATCTCAACTCTCACCCACCTTCAAACAAAAATATGAAACAAAAATATGTGCTAGGCATGGGCTTCACAGTGTTTTATTCAGTACTACATCAACAATGAGACAGCATTAATTTTCTTGATCTGAAGCCTATGTAGGTAACTAATGTTTTGAACCTCTCCAAGTCGGAGACTTTTTAGTAGRTGAGAGACTCGTAGAAGCATGGTCTGGGGCAGCACTGAGTGCTTTCTGTGTGTAGACGCTGAATCTAAGTGTAGTTAAGGTTAGAAGGA
Source organism: Oceanodroma leucorhoa (assembly GCA_030449065.1). Lineage (NCBI taxonomy): Eukaryota > Metazoa > Chordata > Aves > Procellariiformes > Oceanodroma > Oceanodroma leucorhoa. Next base: position 4,953,408 of record JASVER010000038.1, on the reverse strand, counting down.
ACTTCAGGAGGTCTTTAATCTAACCTGGTTGCTCAAGGTTTTATCCAGCCAGGTCTTGAAAACCTCCAAGGATGAAGACAGCACAGCCTCTTTGGGCAACTCTTCCAGTGCTTGACTGTTGTTACGATGAAAGTTTTCCCTTCTTTTGGTCAGAACCTCTCCCTAAATTTACATCTGTTATCTCCTGCTATGCACTGCTGCAAAGAGCCTAGCTCTATACTTGGTGGCTGCCTAGGACAAGTGGAAAAAAGATGCTTTTGTTTTTTTGGCAGAGCAACAACCTAAGCATAGTTGTTGCAATAACCTAAGCATAGTTGTTGCAACAACTCAGCAGAAGAAAGAGGTGCTGTAGTGAGATTTGAGGCACAGAGGCAGGATAGCTGGGCAGAATGTATACAGCACTCAGATGTGGAAAAATTGTTGTGGAATAACTGCTGTTCGTCTATATATATAGTGTCTAAGCCAAATATATCAATGACCAGAGTGGTAGGCAGAAGCCAAGCAAGCAGCAGTTGGGATTTCCCTTTTCACCGTTCCTCCTCTCAGCACTTTCTGACCTTGCTAATTCTTTTTATGATCATAGGAACCTGTGCATGTCCTACTTGTCTGCTGTAGTTACTGGTGCATATTTTATGAATTATTTTCCATGCAATATGCAGTTTAGTGTTTGTAGGAACATGGGATTTCAGTGGAAACCTGCAGTCATCTGGACCAATCTCTTCCCACTGTATGCGCATAAGGTGCATTTAATTGCTTTGTAAAGCTCGAGCTTAATTTTTCCTCTCTGTACACTGTAAGAAAATAAGACTGATTATAGTGGGTCTGACTAAGGAGCCACCTAGCTCAGTGTCCTGCTCCTACAAAGGCCATAAACAGATAGATAGTAAGGAAAAAGAATGTAGAAATCTTATCAGGTATTTCCTGTGAAGTAGTTTTGTAGCCTCTTGGCAGTTTTCATTTTGAAGACTTGCAGCATCAGATGACAGTTACTAAATAGATAAATTCATTTCAATTTTTATCTGCCAAGTGCTCGTTCAGTCTCCCTTTGAACCTGTGCAAACTGTTAGCATACAAAAAATTATTGGTCAATGAGGTTCATATTTCTGAGAACCCTTATATATGATGAGCCACCTTTTTATGATTATTATTTCCTCCTCTTCCCCCCAAAAACCCAGCATGGTATCTGTTAGCCTCATGTCATGATCCCTATTCACTAGTTATTCTAGAGCAAGGCTGTCATAATGCATTTTCTAATTTAATTTTCTTTCATTTGCTAGGATCTCTGGTCTGTTCTCTTGCTCTTGTTTGACAGTCTGTTACTTATGCCCATCAATCTACTGCTGTCCCTTGGAACTTTTTTTTTTTTTTTTTTTTGGTGCTGTGGTACTTTTCCTCACTGTGTGCAAGCACTTGAACTTTTAGATTTTTGTGGTTCATATGTTGAGGAAGATGGTTCATCTGATGTAACCCTTGGCTTAAGCTGCTGTGGAACCATACCTGAAGATGAGGGTTTTTTTTTGCTGATCCATTCAGATCCATCACATGTTCCTCTGTARACTTTTGGTTTTGGAAGTAGGTTATTCATCCAGATAGGTTTAGAAATTTTTTGTATGCTCTTCTGTTTTGTTTGAGATACAGGCCCTGACTGTTGTACCACTTCGAATGAGAAGTCCTGGATCCTCATCATACAAGTTCTTATCCAGCCAAGTTCAGGTGACCTCACTAACCAGCTCTTAGTTTACCAGAATTTGTAATAAGGGCAGACTTTTGAAATAAATATCTTGTTAAAGACCTTTAAAGTGGAGACATAAATATCTTATTATCTGAACCAACCACATATGATTGTTCAGTACAAAACAGCAAGTTATTTTATATAACCTGCTCTTCTGTAATGTCCTCTTTAGTTACCAAAACCCGCTCTCTTACTCATTTAGTAATTCAGATAAGAAACCTGTGCACTATAACATCTGGAAGTATCCAGGCCCTACCAGATAAACAATTGGTTTGAGCTTAAAAATGGTGACATGTGTTTTTCTTGTATATTTTATCTTTTCATTTCTGTATTTTGTTCTGGGGAGAGAAAGGAGAAAATTACTTGAGCGTTGCCGTTTGCTGTTGAAATTTTTTTTGCTTGTATGTAAAAATTGCTAACTAGAGGCTGAGGCTCCTGTATTTACAAATTGTATGTGGATAAAGGCTACCTAAGAAGCCAGCTCCTAATGACTGAAGTGGTGGCAAAATAAACAAATGCAATATTAATTCTTGAATGGTTCATTGATTTAAAATAGTTTCTTAATTGTTTRCATAGTGCTTTTTGTCTTGTTTTACCTCCTCTTTCAAGCCAGCAACCCTAAAGGAAATTAAGCTGACCTACATCTTTTATAATTGGAAAGAGTAGAGAAGTTTTTGATACTGAATGCTGAATTAGATGGTAGCAAAAGAGAAATGAGTTATTTGCATGGGTTTTTTTTGTCCTCTTTAGTGTTTATGTACATATTTGCATACTCAGGTTTTTTTTTTTTTAGATTAGCAAGCAGAAAACTGTTGTGCTAAATTAATTTTTTTTTTTTTTTTTTTTTTACAAAACAGCTTTTCTCCCTCACAGCCTCACCCCCCCCTTTTTTTTTTAAAGAACACTTGTTTTTCTGGCCAGGAATATGAAGCTTTTCAATTTGATATGTTTTTCCTGAATTTAAAGAATAAATATATTCTTCAAGATCTTTTCAGCTTATGAAAGATGACCTTTATTGCAAAGTTTAGGAGCTACTTAATGTTCTGRTACCCTGAAGCAGATTATTAAACAAACCTAACTTCAAAAAAGCTCTTAAACCAACAATGTATTGTGAGTAGCCATTTAGAAAGAGCTGTAAGTACTCATAGTCTGCTCTAAGAGCTTTTAGAACTAATTTAATCTGAATAATTCTTCCAAGGTGCAATGAACAAACTAGTCGAGGTGAAATATAATCTCAATTTCTTCCATAAAAGCACTTTTTTGTCTTTGCTGGTTAAGCTACGAATTATTCATTATTATTATTGATCAATTAAGCAATGCTTTGCCAAGCCAGAACTATGCCAGTGCCTTATTAGCCTTATTTTTTTGAAGTATTTTAAGATAGTTGTTCTAAGTTTGGCAGCAGTTATGCTTGTAGTCTGTGTCCCAGAGTGTTAATAACAAATTGAGATGCAGAGTGTGTGTATTTTTACTTGTGCTGGTGTGGTTTACTAATTTTTGTAGATTAAATCCAGTCTGAAATAGCATCATGACTTCAATCTTCATGTTTTCAACAAGCCAAATATCGAAAGTTATATTGATCACCGGTCAGACGATGGTACTTAGCAATACCTTACTAATACCTTAGTTAACCAATTAGCTCTCCTCATCCTATGTTATATGGCACACATTCATTAGAATGTAGAAACACAATTTGGGTGGAACCCAGTGAAGATTCCCTGCATATCTGCTCCGTTCTTTGTACTGGTTTAGTAACTATTATCTTTTCAGAGGTACCTTTTAATGATTAGTAACTTTTCTTGAGGCTGGTAGCTACTAGAGTTGTCTCTAGAACAAAAAGTCAAAAGCTTATTTTTCTCTTTTTTTTCCAGGAGTGGTGTAGGCTTTTATGTAAATAGTTAGGTAACTTGTTACTTAAATTGAAAGTTTTCTGTGAAATCTGTTTTGAGTAAAGATCTGGGTATTTTGGAATGTGAGAGGTGGAGTAGAACCTGGAAGTGCTTGGTCCTGTAGCCAGTTGTGTTCTAGACCTGTACTAAATSAGTTGCTTAACTTCTGTTACACAGCCGTGTTTAATGTTACCCTTTTTTTCCTTCCTATAAAAGCTCYCAGATGCCTATGTGAAAAAGTGCTATTTAAATTAAGGTACTAACTGCAAGATGAAAGATTTAGTTTTTTGCGTGTGTAATGTTGTACTTCAAAGGATAATTGTATGACACTGTCATTTCAATTAGACAAAAACTACAAACATGGAAAGTGCTGAGACATGCTGAATGATTTAAAACTGAATGTACAGAGAAATCTTGCAAAGCAGTCCTTTGAGTTTGTCCTTTAAGAAAAAAAGGTGAAGATGTGGTGAATTGAGACGTTCCACATTAGTATTTGATGCCAAAAAACTTTTTTTTTTTTTTAATTACATTCATTTCTCCTATAGTATGCTGAGAAGAGGTTAAAGGATATGTTTGGGGCTTATGTTATTAGTTTACAGATTTGTCTTTTTTGTTCATGACGTTTGAGCATACCAAAATGTAAGCTTCTGCTTTGGGGAGAAAAACATGAGACAGGAACAGCATGCAATCATACTCTGAAGGATGTTGCCAAACTGGGTGTTAGGGAAGTTTGTACTACAGTGGGCAATGGCAAAGCGTTGCTGGAATTCTGGCCRTAAGGATGTTACGTTAATGAATCAGAAATCTTTCACAAAGAAGTCACATTTCTTTCACGAAGGTATTAAATACTCTAGTAAACTCAGAAATGTGATAATTTTTCAGATTTGGAAATGTACAGCTGAATGTTTAAGTAAGTAGCATGTATTTCGTGTGCTAAGTACTCTAACAAAGCATTGCAGTGAAGTATATTGGAATTGGGCACTTTGCACATAATTAATTAAATTAGGGGCCTGCACTTGACAATCAAATATTTAGGGTCCTGTATTCAGACACTTCTGAATAATGGCATAGCTAGAGTTTAGTTGGTCCTAACACACCTGTGAAAGAATTTCCTGTTCAGCCCATTTCTCTACTCTTTTGATTTGTTACTCATCGAAAGAATTGAAAAAGGAGAAAGTCCTTAATACTTCTTAATGAATTCCTATGGCTAGAAAGACATAGAAACCCTAAAGGTAATTCTTTGTGAAAAGGGAAATAAACTAAAAATTAAGAAAACTTGTACAGTACGTGCACATAAAGATATCTTGTATCCTGTTGAAGATGATGTGCATCGTAATTATCTTGCATGAAATAAAGACACCTCAGGCAGTTGACTTCTACAGCAAAATGTGAGAGTTATTTTTAGCCTGAGGCAGAAACTGAGGAGCATCCCATTATCTGACAGCCTTCTTTAGTCTAAAACATAAATGGGTGTTTTAATATAATCCCATTTTGTGGGTTTGCTTCTTCCTTTCAATTAAAAAAAAATTGGGCTTGTCAGATGTCAGATCAGTTTTTGTCAAACTTACCCAGAGGCTATTTGAATGCAGGTGTTGCTAAGCAGCTCAACACTAGAAACCACTTCTCATAGCATGTTACATTTTTTATAAGATGCAAGAATGTTTGAGAATCAAACCAAGAAATTAGAAATGGGTGTAGTAATGTATTTATGCACGCATGAAATATTCCCRGCTACCATTCTGCTTGCCTTTTTGACACTTCATAATTTTTTTTGTGTTCTGTTTACTTAGAAAGATTTGGAGGTTGTTGGCGTGTTTAGATGTTCTAAAGCTTTCAGCACTTAGTGCTATCTGGCTCAGAGAGACTGGAAACCGAGATCTGAAGCCTGAATTCTCTACATTGTAAGCTATCAGTTAATTATCTGTTCCATTATGATGAGTGTGGACATCCCTCGAACTTTTTATAAGCTGGTACAGCTTATTAGTTTAGGTTGAGGATTGTTGTTGTTCTGCTTTGAGATCCCACTTGAGTCGATCTGGGAACACCATGATAATGCCTGTGCAGTGCTGAACTTTTGATTAATAAATCACGCTGACTTAACCTGGCTCTGTCTAGAAGTACTGGGAAATGTGGGTATGCAAATGTGATGCAGTGATGTTCAAGCTGACTCTCAGACCTTTGGATGTCAGTGTTGCTTCCCACTTCCAAGAGTGTTTAGTGGACTTCCCACTACATTGCATAAGTACAGCTATGTTTTTAAATTAGCGTAGATTTTGCATTGATTCATGTGCCTGAGGTCTGTGTGTCACAGACCTTAGTTTGGAAGCAGTGATATTACAAAGAATAGCTTTTGTACCACTTTGGCAGAATGGAATGGTAAAGATATATCTGAAAATGTGTTTCTGTCCCTTTAAAATATGCCTGTAAAAACCTTTAAATTTGTTTTTTGTTTGTTTTTTTTTTGTTTGTTTTTTTGTTTTGTTGTTTTTTTTTTTAATTAAAAAAAAAAAGATTTACTGAAGTTGTAGTAAATATCCTTCAGTTTAGCCTTTTTTGTTAAATTTAAGATGTGCCTATCCCTTAATATGTTACAGAACTTCCACAAAGATCACAAATGTCCTGATATTTAAAAAAGCAGATGATAGGGAATGATAGCTAACTATAGACATAGTTTAGAAGAGACAGTTTTGCGGATTTTCTTCTCGGTTAGGACTACAGGTTGCACTATTTGTAGAGAATTGATGAACGTGATAAATAATTAGCAGCTCACTAAACAGAGGTTTAAGAATGGATTGTTTATTTGAGTAATGTCATCCTCAGTTGCGATAGGTTTTATTAACAAGCAAACTAAAAGCTACTAAATGTTCACATGCCCAAGCTCATGTTTTCGGCTTCATTACTTCCATCATTGATTGTTATACTTTATTTACCGTAGTAAATAAAGTGAAGAAATAGAATATTAGGACAGATTAAAGTCCCTTTGCTGCTAGAACATCAGAACTTTAGTCAACAACCTAACATGAAGAAAACTGTTATTTTTTTGGTAATGTTTACTATGTGATTTTCTTTTGTGTCATCCATTGGTTTATTTTTATCTTCATTTTCTTTTGCTCTTTTTTTGTCTGTTGAATGCATGATGTATCCAGCGCTCATACTTGCATATGAGATTGTGTTTATAGAGCCTTTTGGGTTTCTTCATAATTCTGAGACTGAGATAAACTTTTTGAAGAATCCTGAAAAAAACCAGGCTGGGTTGCAGTAAGCGTTAACTGCTTTAAATCTGCAACGACTAGATGTCTGGATTCTCCCTTAATTTTCAAAAATAATTCCAAAATGAGTATGTGACAGACAAAACTTGTATTGGACGAACAGGCGAGCACATGGCAAAAGGAAAGTAGAGCAGCAGAATTTGAGTGTGAGAAGGGAGAAGGAAAAGTGTGTTCCTGTCAAGTTGTGTATACAGTTTTTAATTATAGGTTCTGAAATGGAAAGCATGTTACAGGCGTTCTTAAAACACAGGTGACCAAAATTTTAGTTCCTATAAACGTTTATGAATCCAAGCTAAAATGTGAAAATTAGCTTGCTTACGTTTATATGAGCCAGTATTTAAAACGTACAATTTAAAATTTACCTCTTTATTCCCCCATGAATTTGAGAAATTGAACCGGTAGTATTTACGTAATGAATAGTTTAGTGCAGTGATCTAAATCGGAAGCAAAAGCTAAAGACACTTTTTTTGGTTGGTTTGCCACACTCATTGGCTCTGCATAGCGGACTCCAGTTGAAGTTCGGAAGGACTGTATGAAACAGGATCTGTTGTTGGACTAGTATTTTGTCAATATCAAAAGTTACTGATTAGCAAGAGGGAAGTAGGGCCTGTAAGATATTTTTCCACAGTTCTAAGTGGATTTTTTTTCCATTATTGTCTGCTTTAATCCAACTTTCAGAACTCAGATTTTTCTCTCTTTTGTGCAGGGATGGTTCTTCCACTTGGACACTGTTTATTAGGAAACTGCACTAATAAATCATGAATTAATCCCCTAAAATACCACAGTATAGTGGGGGAGGGGGCCTATATTTTTTTACCATTAGGATTTATGTTTAAATAAAAGCTTGAGAAATAAAATATTTTTCATTTGTTTCTAAGTGCAGCTTAGATATTGCTGATATTAGTATTAAAATAATAAATTTAGAACACTAACATTACCGATATATTCTAAAAAAGCAGGTAGTTTTTAGTCATCAACACAAAAGTAGACAGAGACTAATGAAATATGAGAGGAGTATCTGACAGGGGAATCATGAAATGCATTTGCTAATTAGCCTTGCATTCATAGGAAAGACTGCCGTTTCTCCTCTCTAAATTAAAATGGGTACTCAAATGCCATACTGGGATCTTCTAGTTGATCAAAGCTCAAAATATCTGTTGGTTATTCGATTTCATTCAGATGATGCTGAAGAAAAGCTAATTTTGCATCTGGACACGGCTACAGAAATTGCATAGAAGCAGGAACTTGTGTACCATGGTAAAGAGGTTGCCATCAAGAATGTTTATAACAGATGCTGCCTTATAGCTGGAATTTAGCCTGGACCTTTTAAGTACTTGATTAAAATTTTAGGTGTCATACATCATGTCTCTAAGAGGACATTCCCTTAATCAGTTGTAGCTGCAGGTTTTATTTAACAAGAACAATCTCAAAATGGCATGTTCAGTCATGCCTTAACTGTATGACAAACAAAATGCCTGAAGCCGATAGAGATAACAGCAAATGGGGACTATCTCCTAGCAAAGAGACACTGGCTCATTAAACAATCATGTTCATCCCTGGTATTCCAACCCTTTCTTTTCTTTCTTCCCTCAAAATTCTGGCACTGCTAGATACTGGTAATAGTATGCACTAGTAATTAAGAGGAGAGAGGATATGAAGCCTATATGCCCAAACAAGTTCATTTGAGGTAAAAATATGTGAYATCACTACAACATTTCTCACTTCTCATTGAGAGGATTTAATTTGTAGTAAATTTTTTTCCCCAAATAGAACAACAACAAAAAACCCCACTTACTGAGGGGAACAAAGAGAGTAACCCATTTAAAGTGCAGCTAGCAAGCTTCTAAAGTCCTTATTCTTTTTGTGTGTGTATAATGAAGTAAAAGTAGGAGGATGGATAAAAAGCCAGAGTAATCTTTAAGATTCAGTTTTAAAACATTTCTTAAAGGGGAAAGAAAAGGGCAGAGGGAACTGTATTTGAGTCCTTGCTTGGCTTCATTTAGAGCAAGCAGATAGATTTTCTTTTTTGCAGAAGTAGCTTGCCTTTTTATTTCTGATTTGTCTCCTAACCTGATCCTCCATTTGTCTTAGTAATTAGTTTCTGACTAATTTTTTTAATAGCCTGTTAGGTACCGTGTCTACTTCTGTAATCAATGTATGATTTATTGTTGTTCATTCTCTGCCATAGTATCCAATTTAATTAAATGAGACTGTTTTCATTAGTATGGTAGCCATTTAATTCTTAAATTCACCATGACTCTTGGGTGTATRCTTCTAGGGATTTATTTCTTATTTATTGCTTTAGGTCTTCATTCTTAGTAGGAGTTTGTAATGTTTATGCAAAACTATGCTTGTAGGGGAATTTTTATTAAATTACCTTTTGAAGTTTTAATGGGTGTTTTTTTTCAAAGACTGTGTGCTGCGAACTTGAAAATAAAACATCCTTTCAGCCTGTGAATGCATATTGCATGCCTTGGACCTTTTTTTTTTTGTCTCCAGGTATGTCTGAGGTAGAGCAAAGGTCAAATGTTAACCATCTCCTCAAGTTACGTTTCAGATTAAGAAGACATGAATGTCAGGAATTTGCAGGATTGAGTTTAGTGAGGCCAGTAATGTCAAAGTATTAGTTGAAAATGTGAGGAGGGGGAGAAGGGAATGTGGCAAGAGGGAGGGGGATATTTTGGAGATACTTAAATACATTTCACCCAGAACAGACAAAGGTGTTACAAGGGATCACAGAACTGATAGTGTTGGGATGAAAAGGTGTGTGTCGATTTTGCTTTTAAATTAAAAATCAGTTTGTGAGTTGTGAAATGGTTTGGTTTTGAACAAAATAAACATTTGCTGTTGTTTGTTTTTTTTGTTGCTTTATTTTTGCTCAAATGTTGTAACACCTTTGAAAGTCTGCAATATAAATAGGTGGAAGTGTAATCATGGATGTTTAGTATTTTTTTTTTTAATTGGGAAGCTCTTCAAGAATGTGCTTATTTTCTGCTTAAATGCATTTGCTCCTTATAATTTTAATGAGTTTATCGATGACTGCTTTTTACTTTCAAGACCAATGCTCTTCAAAAGATGGAACTGTCCTTTAATTTCTGGATTTATTTCTAAGAGCTTTATAAAAAGCTATTTGTCTCCAGAAGGCTCTTTTTATTGTTCAGAACATAATCCTGTCCTCTAAATATTTCATCTATTGGTCAGAATGTTTTATACACAGCAGTTGGATTGAATCGCTTGATTTTTAGGAATATTGGACTTGAAGATAGCACTATGGCTGAGTCAGCCCTTGCTGAAATATGGCTAGATGTCTACTGCTGCCATCAGCTGACCCAACAAGAACTTGTCAGAAATTCAGTCCACACATGTTACATTTAAACTTGCTTCTCTGTTGGGGTGACTTACATTGTTGGTACGTCATCAGCAACAGCACCAAAACTTGGACAAAAGGTGACAAGAAGGAACAATTCCCACTCAACTGTTTTTAGTATTTGGAAGGAGAACTACAAAGCAGCGTGGAGACTCTTTTAATTTATTTTTTTTTTTAAGCTTTAGTTCATGCTACAAGGTACTTAAATGTACATGTAATGAAGCAGAAGGAGATGTCATTGGCCGCTTACCCATTTCAGATATTTGGCAGCTGCCTGGTTAGTCCCCATAAAGAGTCCCTTGATAGTCATCTCAGTGATAGTAAATAGTGAGGAGGAAAGGTGTTGTGAAGCTTACACACTGGAAATCACTGTGCTGTATCTGCTGGTAGAGTACTGTAACAGAAATGGGCACGTCAGTTCCAGATGTTTATGTCTGCTAGGAAGGTTAAGTGCAGTTTGTTTTGAGAACCGAATAAAATTAAAATACACTGAGCTGTGTGCTTTTTTTTACTTGAGCTTAATTTGAAGGCAGCCTTAATTCCCAAGACAGGCTTTACCCATTTTATTTTATGCTGCTATGATTTGGCTAAAGATTTTCATTATTTTTTTTCTTTGATTCCTAATTTTGATAAAATATTTACTATCAGTTAATTTCTGCCTTTGTCAGTACACCCACTGCTTACTGTAGTTATTGACTGCAGGTTTATTTATTTTCATCAGACAGTCCTTTCCTGTCTAAGTGAGACATTTGGGAAAATCATCCTGAGATGTTACTTTATAATGAAAATACAGTTGGCCTAATATGCCTTATTGTATACCAAATCATTGTGAAAAATAAGTTTGTTTAATGGTGGTAGGTACCTTTTGGACTTCAATAAACAATATGTTTTGTAGACAAATCCAAATCCAGTTTATGAAATTTTGTAGAATTCATATTTGTATTACCTTTATTTATATCACCTTTCCTCAGAAGTCTTGCTCAGGAACCTAGGAAAGCAGCCTTTCAAAATCAGGGGGAAAAATGGGTGTGAAATCACTATTACTGTAGGTTGTTCAATTATGGAGCTAGGTTTTATTCATATGTACTGGAAAGACAATTGGATTCATACATCCAGTATATCTTTTCAAATGACCTTCACTGGACTTATTTCAGTGCCATGCAAGATGAATAGTTAAAGACCGCACCCATGTGTCCCTTGGCTTCTCACTAAGATCATGCAGCTGTACACAAGGAATAGGATTTGTAGAGTATCTATGTGAAAAGCATGCATATTGTCTCTTATCTTTAGAAGATGAGCAGGATTGCCAGGTATATGGGTTGATAACATTTTTCTTTATTGGGAAAGTAGTAGTAAAAGTAATCTTTCATGGTTGTAACCCATGAGTCCCATTTCTTCTTTTCCTTAAATCTGAGAAAGTTGCTGCTCTCAGTAGTAATAAGGCTCTTACAAACTCTGTATGGAAGGCCAAGAAAAGAAGAGAGCCAATTAATATGCGACAGAAGGAAATGTCATGTAAGTGAATGCATTGMGAGAAAACAGCAGAAAATAATTCATGCAAAGGAGAGAGATTTCTGAGTTTGTCAACTTTGATCTGATTTCAGTGAACCACCAGATCACAAATCCGTTGGAACCTCACCTTCACTGGATTTGGTGCATTCAATATACAGTCTTTGTCATATGGTGTGTGATATGAGTTGTGACTTACATATATATACAGTTATGTAGCCAGCAGAGTAAGAGTTGGAACAGTAGAGCAGTAAAGAAACCTTTGGATAGGGCAGCTCACTTTTTGGAGGTGGGTAACTTAGTAAGCAAATTTTACAGGAAAAAGTATACATCTATCCAGATAAAGTGTGTGCATTTTAAAGAGTCCATCTTTCTCCATTCTCCTAATGAATAATACTGTATCAATTGGCTGTTCAAAACCAGAAACTTTGGCTTTTAAAAGCTTTTCCTTTGCATGTTTTTAGGAGAACTTTTCTACATGTTCTTAACAAATGCATCTGATTACTTGTTTGCTTGGATTTTTTTGCCAAATTGTTTGCTTCTGCATGTTTTTTTGGATGCATCTTTGGATTTGTGCCTGAATCCTTTTTTGCACAGAGCTTTGAATCACAGAACATTTTGCCTGAATCATCTTAGGAAGTATTAATCTCGGCTGTCGCCCAAATGTAAGAAGAATAAAAGCCAAGTGGACTCTGAGATCTCCAGTTTGGGGGGACGGGGCACAGAAAAGGAATCGATCAACCCCACTGGCTCTGTAAATGCATAGAAGTATTGATTGGAGTGGGCATTTGTAAGTCTCAGAGCAGTACTTTCACCAGCCCTGGATCAGGTCAGCCATGTCTTTGTCTTGCTGAGGCTGGAAAACCTCTAAGGATGGAGGTTCTGCTCTCTCTCTGAGTAGCCTGACCCAGTGCTGTACTGCCCTCTCACTGAAATGTTGTTCCTAGTGACCAGTTGATGCATTTTGTACCCTTTGGTATATTATCTGCTGCTTCCGAGAGGAGCCTGGCTCCATCATCTTAGAACTATTTGAAGGTTAGTTACAAGGTTGCTATTAGATTGCTCCTTGACTTCCTCTTCAGCAGACTAAACAAGCCCTTCCTCTTCATGTGCTCTTGCTCTAGAGACCCTCTCTAGTTTCTTTTCCTCCTGTTCCCTCATTTCAGAAATTACTCTGATTTTGTACATTAATCATGTTTTAATACGAATAAGGGGAGTATAAGCCATTACTTATTATTTTTGTTTGTTCTCCTTGCCCGTGTTGTTGGTGAGCAGAGGCATATCTGAGAAAAGTTTCTTATTGTTGGTTCTCCTTGCTGGAGTTACCGGTCATCAGAAGCATATCGGAGAGAGTGTGGTTTGGGTTTTTTTTTTTAAGGAAAAAGAAACAAAGAAAATTACATGGAGACACAGCTAATTCTTTCTCAGAAGTTAAAGTTTACCTTTTTCTCAGATCCTTTTCTTTTCAGATGTTTCAGGGGCCTACAGAGCTTAATTAATTCAACTGTTCTTTCAATGATGGAATCAAGATGGATCCAGGAAGGATATGTCCAATACAGTAATTCTAAGTAGGAAGTATTTTTTTAGGTTGTTCCTCATTCTTTAAACTTAAGCATTTTAATTGCTAACAGAACCAAAAGTATTTCTAGTGACAAAAATAGTTAGTGTTTATTTGGATAGATATGTATTCACATATTTCTAGTTATTTTAAAGAATTCTGCTATTGCTTGCAGCAGCCATCTAGGACACTCATAGTCTTGGCAAATTATGGAATGCACATACAAATATATCTGTTGTCCAGTTATAGATAGCTGAGGTTTAAATTTGAAAGTGAAAACAGCATTAAATGTTTATTCTGACCAGTAGAAAAATAYCATAACTTTTCAAGTCCATCTGAATATCTTGATCATTCTGATAGTGTTTGTTTTGATAAAAGTTATTTGCTGCCTTTGCGCTGATAAGAAAAAATACTTACTCCAGTATTTTAAGAAGCATATTTGTTCTCTCTTAAAAGTTTTAAGAAATGTTTGGAGAGAGAATGGACTGCATAGTGTGTGTGTGTTGTTTTTTWTTCCCAGGATGGTTTTGGAAGTTGAGTGATGCTACTGCTCGTGAAGCATCACTTAGCTTCGTGTTTTCAAGAATAGTGTTTTATTTCCTTGGTTTCCTTTCAGAAAGCCAAATTTTAAATCATGTGTCCAAAGAAATTTTTTTTTTTTAGCTTCCCTTGATGGACAATATGAATCCTCAAATATGTACTTTCTGGTGGCGAAGTTCTTCTTTGTTCCTGGGTTGAAACTAAGGTCCATCCTTTGATTTTGATTTGACTCTTTAGTCATGCTGATATTAAACTTATACATGGGCAGTACGACAATGAAATCTGCACTTGCGTTGTTAATCAGAATGGTGTGGAATGGCTTGTTTGTGAATAAAGTGCTTGATCTAGTTGTGGAGCCCAAAAGCAATCTGGGGAAAGTTCAAAGTAATTTTGTTACCCTAATACTTGTCAATGTTCTATTTTTATTTATCAGTAAAGCATGTGCTAGGGAACAAGAGCTGGCTATTGAGATGCCTAAAAGTCTTTTTCTTTGACAGTTTGAGGGAGTTTCTCAAGGGGCATACTCAGGTTGGCTCTGTCTTCCAGTCGTGAATAAATGTGATATCCATTATGTAAAATTTGCAGGTAGGATAAKGCTCAATAGTGTTCAATATTAATATTAGAGTAGTCATAAAATCAACTTGATTTTATGGTCTCCTCAAATAAGGCTAAATAAGGTGTTCTCCCCCCCAGCTCTTTTTCTTTATTTATGACTTGTGTGTAAGAAAAGTTGTTTGATTTTTCTTAAACTGCTTTGCTATTAAACTAAAGGTTGTGTGAGAATCCCCAGGAATCAGCCATTTCCCAAGAATATGACTCCTGAAAGATGGTCTGTTGTAACATACGTCTTCTGCAGCCATGATGTGCTGCACATCAGAGTAAATTAGTGCACAGCTTATTCATTCTCCTGCTACATCACAGGAGTTGGATTTTGAATACCCATTACTCTTTATTCTTCAATCTTCATTAATAGTTTCGGACCATGAGTAAAGTTCTAGGTCACTGGCCCTTTCCCCATTAGTGTTAATGGAGCCCTTTTTAAGTCTACTGGAATGTGAAGAATGAAGTTTTACTTCCTTTTTAGGGAACTCCTAATTTTTGCCAGTTGTATGATTACTTCAGGCTTCTGCATTGCTTTAAGGAATAAGAGAGTATCACTAATTTATTTACTATGAATAATTAGAATTTACAACACAAAGAAATGACATTTAAGCCTTAGCCTTTCAGGAAACTTATTATCATGTATCTGAAGATTCCCTAGAAGATGGGAACTGAATGCTGAGAAGATTTGATTTAATGAGACTGTTTTAAGTTTCTTTATGTTAAGGCCTGTTTTTATTCTGATGCCCTACTAACATGCTGTGGGGAAAAATCAGATTAGAATGAACAAACAAGAAATTATTTTAAGACGAGCATGTCTCAAATCCTATTGAAAAAAAATCAGGAATTGCATTTGAGATCGAGATGTACAATTCCAGTCCTTAATGTAAAATTATCTTTTTAAATGTCAGTGTAAAACTAGCAGCTTCAACTTCAAATATCGTAGGGTTTTACAAAGTTAGATTCCATAGTAGTTTTGAGAAGTACAAACAGGTTTAATTTGGTTTACAAATGGTACTGCAATAAATATTTTTCACTTACCAAAAAAACCCTCACATTATCTTATTAAAACAGACTTTGCATGTTGATGATTGTGTTTTTCAAGGAAAAAGATCAGGACGAGTGAGAAYGTTCTTTTTGTGTGTGTGTGTGACTGTATCCAAGTTACTATCCGTAACCCAGGTTTTGTTCTGCAGCAAACTAATTTAAATCCTCCTAGGAATGCACAATATCCTTGCCAAAGGGTTTCACAGAGCAATTGAAAGCTGTGTTTCAAAATAGGCATTCTTTACAAATACTTCAATTAAAATTTTGTCTTATAAGAATAGACTATAATAGTGCATGTGCTTTGTGGCAAATAGAGGTAAATGTTTAGTCTGCACTGTTGAATAGCTAAAAGCTCAGCATGGTTAGCTTTGCTAGTAGCGCAGCTCAGTGGAGGGTGGCATTTGAAGAAAACCACAAGTTAAAGCACTGTAGGAGTGTAATAAATAAAACAAACTGTTAGATTGATTAAAAAGAAAAACAAAAAAATACAATTCTTGTCTCTTTTTTAAAAGATTGTAAATAAGTAATGTATCGAAGCCAGTGTAGTCAAATCCCCAATGTTTCCAACACTTGGCTCTACACACAGATAGGTGGTTCATCCAGTGGCTTTCAGATCTTTCCTCTGGAAGTGCACAGCAGCATCTGTTACTGAGAACTCTGACCGCTACAGACTGGGTTGGACCTGTCCTGCTTCCAGTAGAAGTTGCATTCATCTGCCAGACAGATCCGCAAGGGACTGACTGCTTTAGACTTGGGTTATGGTCCGCCATCAGCTATGATGGTGGTGTTAGTATTGGTTTTTGTGCCTCTTGCTTGCCTTTCTCACTTTAAAGGTAGAGTTACTGATAGTGGGTGTGCTGTTAGCCCATTACAATGCAAAATAAGGGGTTTGTTTCAAACAGTCAGTTTGGATACTTTAAATGAATCCTTTCAGTTCAGAGGTGCGGTAGCATGGTGGTGGCCAAGTGCTACATTTCACTTGGAGGATCCCGTCTCACTTAAATGTGCCATTTTTTCCTCAAATAATTATTTGGTCATAATCTAAGTCATGTTGTTTTGTCTTTCTGGTTAGATTGGTATTATTATGTTACACTGATGAATGCTTCCCATTAGGAGTACACATTCAAGAAATATTTCTGTTTTCTGCCTGGTGGAAACAAGAGTGAGTATTCATGTCAGAAGAGGATTTTCCAGGGAGTTAGTTCATCTCCAGTAAGGATAAACATTTGGAAATGAGCATGTCCAGATAACTTGCACTCAAAGCGGTTGACCACAGTAGTCTCTGGTCCAGTAATACTGATTTCTAAGAAACCTTGGAATAACGGAGAAGTTTTCAGAGAATTTGAGTATAAAATTATGATTATAATTATAATTAAAAAAAAAAGGCAAATCCAGGAGCATAAATCTAGATCAGCAGATGCTAGCTGGATAGATATCAGTTCCAGGTAAATTAGTGGGAGATTCATTTTATTTAATTCTCTTGACTAAAGAACAGGCAGTGTAATTTAGCAGATCTTTTTTTCCTAGGATTTTAACTGGATCTTTGAGACCTTCATCACAGAAGTCTATTGTAGTCTTCTTGTGAAYAGCTTGTGTTAATAGGAAGGCAGAGGTTGTAAGAAAGGTAGTAATTTTGACTAAACAAGCAGGGAAAATGGATATGGATCACAGTTTCTTTAGTAGATACGACAGTCTAGTAGTAATTGAAGTTAATACTATGGTGCAGACAACTGGATAAGGTCAAGAGGGGAAAAATTTAATTTAAGAACTGATCTTCTGTGCTTTTAAAAAAAAAAAAAAAGTCTGTGCATAAAAATGACATAAGAGCAGTTATCCTCATTCAGGGAAACACTCCAACCATCCCAGCATCCTTTCTTGGCAGGGACGAGTGGGAACGTGTTTGAGAGCAAAGCAGGTGTAGAACAAACTTTTTCTTTTTCTTTCTTCTTCTTTTTTTTTTAAATACTGTTACCTTCCCAGATTACAGCAATATTCTGCTTAGGGAGTTCTTGATGCGTGTGCCCATATCTTCTGATGAAGAGCCAGAGTGCTGCAGTCCCATACATGCTGGATGGTGCAATAGCAGAATTGCCTTGCTGCTTATGCTCGCTTCTCCCAGTTTGCTGTGCAACTGCAGTTGGTTTATGTGGGATGTATGCATGAAGGTTGGTGGAGAGAAATATATTCTTGGTGCAAGAAATATGTTCTTTTTTATCCTTATTTGTTATATGTGTTGCCACTGAAACTTTTCCTGCAAAGAGTTTACTGTTGTAAAAATCCTGGAAGATAAGGCTGCAGGGGACCTTTAAGAATCATCTAGTTTGCCATCTTGTCCCAACAGGATCCTTGTACCTGTGCTATTCCTGACATTTATCTGACATTGATGTGTTCTTTAAGATCTCCAGTGATGAAGATGGCTTTTCTAGGCAGACTGCTCTATGCCCCTTTTTTTGTGTGTGGCTTTTTGTTTATTTGGTTGGGTTTTTTTGTGTAATGTATTTATTGTTTTTGCAACAAAATCTTATTTTTGCATAAGTTAATCAGTCTGCATCGTATTTGCAAAGTGGTTTTTTGCTGTCACTCACCCAATAAGTTATTTATAATGTTAACTGGACTTTTGGGAGAAATCCTTTCTTACAGCATTTTGTATCAGTGGTGAATGACTCTGAAAGCCTTTGTGGGTGTTTGATATGACAATGCATAGATGTACTTATGTCTTCCTTCCTTCTCTACATATTTTAAAAAGTCTTCAAACACAAACCATTGAAAAGCAGCTACAGAAAAGAGTCAGAGCCTTTTATTATCCCAACTTCAGTTGATAAGATACTCCATTATATATAAATAAAGATAGCCAAATGTTAACCTAGCTGTTTCACATTTCCGATTCACAGCCAGAAAAGATCCTAGGCCAGACTTACATTTCAGGCATAAACTACTACAGCTTAATTAACAATACCTTCTTTTTGTCTTATTACAAATCCATGTCAGAAGTACAATAAAAAATCATGGAAGTGTGAATGGAGCTCTAATTGTTTTAAGAAAAAGGAGTTCCATTTAAAAAAATTTGGAAAATTCTACTTAAAGCAGTAGTAAGAGAATACCAAAACCCTAGTACATAGGSCATAGTGTAATAGCTGGGTTAAGATCTTTGTGGTCTTGATTTCAACRGATATTTCTTCCTAAAATTACTTGCATATGTTAGCAGGAGAAATTACTAATGTGAGGAATGCTGTGCATACAAGGTATATATCTTTTAATGACATTTTTGCATATCTGTGCCAAGAGAGGGGGTAATTCGATACAAATTTCACAAAGAGTTAGGCCAGGTCTAGTGGTTCCTGTCCTTGTGCTGTCCCTTTTGTTGTGTGTGGACACCTGTTTTTTATAATAGGGCAAGTGGCAGATCTGAAATAACATTTTTGGGTTTTGATGAGTTCATTTACAGCGGGATCAGTTCCTGTACAGGTAAACATTGTGCCAGGGCAGAAGAGTGGGCAGTGCAGGCTCCAGGATGAGCAGAAGATGAGGCTGAGCTGTTTGACCAGTCTGTCGGTATTTCTGAGTTCATGCTGTTTGTGGTGGAAAAGCCAGGTTAAGAAGTCCARCTTCCTTGTCTCTCCATCCTGCTCATTTATATTTACGCTGCAGTTTTCTTTCAGTTACAATGGCCCAGCTGCGTGTGGAGCCAAGCTGTAAGAAGGAGCACGTTAATCCACTGTCCTTGACTCCTGATGGGCTTTTTTGCCTTAGGAATCATAACATGGGGCTATGCCGTTACGTGGTTGGATGGATGAGCTCTGCAGCTCTGTAGCAGTCCTCTTGTTGCTACTTAGAATAATAGCAGCCGTGCAGGTTACAAGGGGAAAACTGTTCTGTAGCCCATACAACCTGCAGGTTAAAGAAGTCACCTTGGCCATGTGTCAGAGCTCTGAAATCTGAATCCATAGTTTGATTGCCCTTAAAAATAGATGGTGTTTACTATTATCAGGGACACTCTTTATATCCCAAAATAGTTAATAATGTTCCACATTAGTATGTGCTTTTAGATGAATACTGCAGTATTTCTCTAGTTTGAATTGCTGAGGTTTTAATTTTGTGAGAGTTTACCTTTTTCCATGTCCAGGCTGCTTTGGATCCTTGCTTTTACCTGACTTGCCTGTGCTGACCCCGGGTCATTTATAGTTAGCTAGACCAAAATGTACAAAAGACTATTCACTTTTTATAAAGGTAGCTTTCTGCTAGTAAATTACCCTGACATGGCTTGCCGGTGTTAGGAGAGGTGATGCAGAGGGCTGGTAGATGCCCATGGGCAGGAGGAGGAAAGAGGGAGAATTGGAGTATGGCTAAATGGACACAGGCTAATTTAAGCTGTTGTGGAGCCTCAGCCCTTGTCCGTCATGTTGTTGAATTTGTTAGGAATCTTGGGGGAGGGAGAAGTCTTGTTTTCTTGGCTGGAAAAAGCAATTGCAGGGCGGCATGTAAAAATAAAAAAATAGGAAGTAAAAATAAAATCAAAGCAATGCAGAGTTATTTCCGTGTCCAAATAAAGTTTGGCTCAGCTTTAGGGTGAAGGTTCAGTTCTGATTCTATCTGGAGTAGTTTCCTTTCTTTAAATTGTCTAGTGCCCTCATACAGTTAGTTACAGATATGCAGAGAGACTTTTTATTTCCACATTGTTTTAATAGTGTTTGAGAGACTTTTGGATTCCTCACTCTTCCAAATCTACAGACAAGAATCATGCGGCAGGGAAGGGGAAAGGTTTTAAATATTTATTGAACAAAAGGTTGCATATATATTTATATATATATTTAAAGCCTTCTGCTAATTTTTGTATCTTTTAGTGCAGGTGCTAAAAGGTTAATAGCTAGCCTATCACTTCTATTGTATCAAGAGGGTTTTTTTCTAACCTAAAGCAATGTTAATTTCCATTTAAGGAAGAATGTCTGCAGGAGCCAGTGGTATTTACTAACTGCGCCTGTGAAAACATTCCTCTTCACCCTCAGATGCTCACTCAGCCTTCTGTTTTCCAAGTGACATTATTACAGGCTTTAGCTTGTAGTCTGAGAAATTAAAAGCATGTTTTAGTAACGTGAACAGCAGAATCCTCGGTCCTGACTCCTCCTCAGATACTTGCGTTCCCCAGGCTTGGATCACAGTGCAAGTGTAGGATTTATTTTGTTGTTGTTGTTAGTTTTTGGTTTTGGTTGTTCCCCCCCTGCCCCGTTTACAACATGAAGACCCCTACTGGAGCATCATTTTATCTTTCAAAGTTCTTTTTTGTCGTTAAGATTCTTAAAAACAGATTTTTTTTCTTGATTTAAAGTATCATTTGGCTGTGATAGGTTATTGCACGAGATGAATTGAGCTCTGAATCCCATCTCCGGTGTTGTCAGCTCATGCTAATTCCTCTCCTTGTCCTCTTTGGTCGGAGTGAAAGGCTGTCGGGTTGGACACAGGAATGGCTCGGGGTGGCTCCATGGTAACGGTGTGAATGCTCCTACCCTGTGATACCTAGAGGATAYGTAAAATTGTTATCTTTCTTTCACTGGGGGTTGGTAAAGCTTGAATTACCTTATGTTTACCACAGTTTGGTCTACAGAAAACAACGCATGTGAACAGTTACCATGGAGAAGACGATGCACATTAATTTGTGTATCAGTCTTAACCTTAACCTCATGCTCTCTTTACTCTCAATAGAAAATGGGGGGGAGGGGTGTTGTGGCCCTTTTATCCTGTGTCTCAGCAAGGGAGACCCTTGCCCGTGCAGTACCAAGCAATGCACGGGTCTGGAGCACAGAGCAGATCCATGTCAGCATGTAACAAAGTTTCCTGAGCATCTTTAATGGGTAGATATCTGAGTACTTCAGAAAAGAGGACTGTGCCCTTTATTCCTATTTTACAGTTGAGAAACGCATGTTATAGTAGATGTTTTGAATCAAGAAAACAAATGTCTTATAAGCTGATGTCTTAATGATTTGCTTGAGCTGTCTGGCCTGAAAAGGTAGATCTTTTAACATGCAAAGAACTTCCTGGTTGCTGAAGACCTGGCCAAGACTTACCCTATATTGTATGCAAGTAACTGTATAGCTAAAAMCCCCCCAAAACTGTATCAGTCACTCAACAATAAAAAAAACTAATGGAAGATTGCCTTTTTTGTACAAACTTTTTCTGCACTTGTGCATATAAGCTTTTATTTATCCAACATTTTCCCTGCTTTATTTATTCCTGCTTTATTCTGGTTTGATTTGCTGTAGAAATACCATAGCTCTCTTACGCAATGAGTTACAGTAGTGCAAGGTTCCAGTGAGTGCAGTTGTTTTGAACCAATTGTATGACGTGACTCATTCCTCCCATTACGATCCTATACTACATTTCCTCACACCTAGATTGATTTGATTTTGTGTCTATGCATGTTCTCTGTTCTGAGGTCACCATATGCAAATGCTACTGCTATACTAAGGTACTTGAACCTGCTGGTACTGTTTTGTGGGCTTAAAGCGTGCACATGAAATGCTCTTGAGTGGCGAAGTCTTATCTGTCTGCATGCTCCCATCCTGAAGTCGTAGTTTTCCTTATCTTCTGGGAGAAGAGTATGTCCAGCTCTGTCTTACATCTCATAATCAAAATGTAAATATTTTGGGTGAGTGCTGCAGGGGAATTTAGGCAGATCACGCTGATAGTGACAGAAAGACCACAGAAAAGTACAACGTGTAGTTTTGCTTCTCAGACCCATTGAAACAGATGTGTTCTTTGCTTGCTTGCTTATTTTTGCTGCTGTAATCTCAGTTTACTTGCATAGCTCCCTCTCACCAGGATTCAGCTGCATGTTCTTTCTATGATCCTTTCCCACAGCTCTTTCCGTCTCCCACGCTTTCTCCTCCTCACTCGTAAGTCAATCCTATAGTTCCCTCAGTTCCTCACGGAGCCTTTGAATGGGAAGAGTCGAACACCTGCTGAGCTAGTTCAGGGCTGTATACAGTGCTGATTGCTCAGGTGGAAGGGTAACTGCCTGCTTTGTCTAGCCCTTGAATTACTGTGGCAGCTAATCTGCATCTTTCACTTTAAGCAAACTTGATTTTAAAAAAATAATTGTGCAACTTTCATATCTTTACAATATTAACCTATTATTAATATTGTTTTACTGTCTGTCACTAGTGACTTCAAAAAAATATGGAGACAAAAGAACTGTGATTTCTGAGCACAGCTTCCATAAGAAGCAGGGGTACGAATGCTGGTGACAGAAGACTCTTATGCTGTTAGGACATGGGTTTACACTATGAGAACCTGGACTGGTTTTCCACCAGGAGCCTCGGACCTTGATATGAGCCTTTATGCAGAAAAATCTGTTGGCAAGGCCCCTGAGGAAGGGGTCTTCCTTCCAAATGCAGAGCTAAAGGGTGATCTCAGAAGTCTAAGCTGGGAGACAGCTTCACAGCATTGTTGCTAGGATTAACTTGCAGGTATAATGTGTTCTCCCAATAAATAGTTACATTTGACTGCAGCAGCAACTTTAAATTTGTTTGATCTTCTCTGGGTATTGCCATCCTAGCAGGCTTCAGTACTGCAGATGTGCTTTGTCTGTCTCCATGGCTTCGATCAGTACTGTCTATTCCTGACACCAGTGCTGAGGGCTTAAAAAATGCTTWTTTATTGCCTTGAAAGTCAAATTCAACAGTTTTTATCCAGATATGTGCCTGTCCTGTTTAAGGTGCTCTTTCAGTACTTCCTCTCCCTTTCTGCCCCATGGGTGAGTGTAGAGTCCTCATATCTGTCYGGCTAGAACAGCAATTTATATTAGGACTCAAAAGAAACAGCTGGGAGAGCAGAAAACCTGGCTGATATTATTATCAGCTTTTCTACAAATTCAGAAGATCCCACTGCCAAGTGAGAAATGCAGTACAACTCTCGAAAAAGCATTGTGCCAAAGTTTTCTTTTTCCCTTGGAATTGGTTCTGAGTCTATTGTCGTGGCTTGTCCGTGCTCACTTGCTTGTCAGCAGCCTCTTTGGCTTTGTTTAGTTTGACCAATCCCACACCCACTGTGTGTAAACACTGAATGAGATTCAGTTGGGTAGAAAAAAGAAAAATGACAATTAGCCCGTTAAGCAAGGGAGCAGAAACCTATGAAGGCACTGTACTGCATTTTTTTTTTTAAAAGAACATTTTAAATGCAACTTGATATTCAGACAATATAAATTGCTACAAACTGCATGCTTCAGAGGATAGGATAGTTAGAAATACAGTACACTGATTAACCTGTTTGATCTCCTCTCAGAACATTTCTCAAATACTGATCTCATCTTTATTTCTTTTTAGAAGTACCATAGATACACTAGGGAAGAAAAGAGGAATTAGATGCCTTCTATATTACATGGTCACATTAAAATGTTTTGAAATAGTGTACTATTTGTTCAAAACTATTTCTGTTTTGAAAATAGTGTACTAATCTTCTCCAAGATTTGTTTCTCTTGCTGGTCTTCTGGCTTTAAAGAGAAGGGTGCTCAATCTCTATGGTCTTTACATGACAATACATCTTTCTTTCTTTTGGAGCATTGTTTCTATTTGCTTAGTTTTGGCAGGGGTACATGGCAATGGAAGTCAAAATGATGGTGATTTTTTAACAGGCATTTTAACTCCATTATCTAACCACTCTTTAAGTGGCTTTTGTTCAGCCATTGTTCCTGGTGGGTAAACTGCTCGCATGTCAGATAGTTTACACACTCTCTAATACCAATATCTCCCAGAATCCTAACTAATACAGGAGCAAGTTTTATAGGAAAAATTGTGTAGGTGGGCATCAAGTCTGTAAACTATTGCTTGTTTTCTATATATCCAGGAAGAGTTCTCTTTTCTTGCAATCTGTGATTGTTGTTTCCTAACATGTATGGCATGATGCAAACTGAGAAATATTTCTTCTGTGAACAGTGCAAATATCCTCAACAATTCTCTCTTTTTCCTCCTGGCTGAAACAGGCAAAGTTTGTTGTTAATATAATAATTTCCCCATGGAACAGGCATCAGCAGTTTGACCAATTTGCATAAGGATCTTCCGTCAATTCTACTGTTAGGTACTTCCATTCTTAGATGGCGATCAATCTGAAAAGGGGCTAAGATGCTAACTGAGTTTGGTGCTTAATTCTGATAGCTTGCCAATCCATATTTTTTATTATATTTTTGTCTTTTCCAGAAGGATTTTAATAATGCTAGATAGCTTGTCTTTTGCAGTTTCTCTTGTATCCCTGGCATTTTACTCTGTGACTTTAATATTAGTATCACATACTAAGTAGTCAAATTGAGCATTTCCACCAATCATTCTTGACAAGCCTTGTGATAAAGGATTTTTTGGCGRTTAGTTTAAGTTAATCATTTGACTTTTGAACTCATTCTTGTGGTATGTTTGAAGACAGTGGTGGCCAAACAGTGTATTTTGCTGAATAACAAACTGCAAACATAGCTGCTTTTTGTTATTATAATGGAGGATAATTGACATTCTAGTGTTGGTGTAGTTGATGTTTTACTTAAAGCTTTAAAAGAATTCAAAATACTTTGTTATTTTGCTCTAATACAGACAGGTATGTTGGTTTTTTTTCAGAAACATTTCTAAGTGGATTTTAAGACTGCAAATTGTATTTGCTTTGAAATATAATTGACTATACAAAGTAGGTACTTGTAAATTCTCATTATGGGTGAGAAAAAGAGTTCAAACAAAATGTAAATGTGACTTATAATCACAAATGCTATGAGTTCTGTGGAGTGTGCATCTCATTGATTTCTAAGTGATGCTTGTCTTTTTGCTTTGTTGGCAACGTGGTCAAAGATGAGCACATCCTATGGCTGCAGTCAGCTGTGCTCTGGCCCACCTGCTGGTTACTGACCCATTGCTGCATTTGGGTCTCTTTTGATCTTGGATACCAAAGATTCCTGCCTTTATTCTTTTTCTGGGTTAAAAATCCATGCTTGTGATCATACTAATTGTTGATATTGGACCGCTCGCTCCATTTGGATACGTAGACTTTTAGAAGTGCACAAAGATCATTCAGATAAGGTCTTTGAGTTCAGAATCCTTTTTTGGACTCTCTTAATATGAGAATTAAGGTCAAGTATTCTTAAAAAAATAAAATTTTTTACAGGGTAATCTGTATCTATAAAACTGTTTGTAGGTTTTAGATAGTTCCTATGAATGTTGGCTCTTTTCACCTCTATAAGGATGTTTTCCAACTTGTAAAGCAAAGCACTTAGGCAAGCTAAACCTGATGAAAGGCTTGCGTAGTGAAAAAGATGCAATTTTTCCAATTATACTATTGTTCTAATAAAAGATTGTATTACTGTTTATATTACTGTAAACCCGTTTTACTTAAAATTTGGGTACTGTCTGGACATTGTAATAAAAGTGTATTTAAAAAGTGTGGTTAAAAATAGTGTTTCTGAAGGGGAAAGGTAATATAATCTCAAATAATTGAGGTTTGGGATTTTTGCTTGGTTTTGTTGTGTATTTTGAGAGGTGATGACGGAAGGGTTTGATACTGTGCAAAGAGGTAGGAAGATTTAACAGATTTAACAGGTATTTAGCAAATATCAGAGCTGTGCATGGTAAAGCGAGGAAGCATTTGGTTCTCCGTGCTGCAGTACAAGAGTGACTATAAAGAAATGATGTATAAAATAGTTGTCTTTTATTTGCAGTTAACTTTTCCAGGCTTTTCTGGCTGATCAACAGAGGAAAAAATAATGTTGATTCCCAAAATGTATTTTGTTGTAGTTAATTGCCTAGTGTTTTTTTTAGTTAAAAACAAAATTCTTATATCTTGTCTTGTATTTCTGCTGTGGAAGTTTTTAGGAAATGTCTACATTTAATAGAAACCTTTGCATTTTTCCAGCATCTTAATATGAAGTCGTGATATTGCACTTTGAACTTTTACTAAACATGGAAAATGTCCTTGCGGTAAAATTAATCTTTTTAAAATTTTTTTTAATTGTTCAARGTGGTTTTGGGGCAATGGAAGGAAGCCTAGATTTGTTTCCTCTCCTAGATTGTTATCATGGTTAAGAAGCTAAAAAAAAAGTCAAGATAACTAATGGTGCTTGTGTTGTAGAGATTCTAYTTATTGCCCAATGTGAAGCTGAACACAGGGTTTTACTGAGAGTATGTATCTGCTTGCACATCTTGCTGTACTGGTTAAATATGTTATTATCTGAAGTGCTCATCACTTTCAAAAAGCTGATGTAGCGCAACCATCTGTGGAGTTCTGTGAAATAAATAGTTTGAATGGGCTTGCATCTGGTTCAGGCAAAATCAACTGGGCTAATTAAAACTGCTGAAACTAACCTGACTGACCTTTTGTGAAATGAACTGGGAAGCTCTTAGATATGTGCTCGGCCAGCAGAACTGCAAGGCAAAAGCAAGTTGATGCAGGAAGGGGGATGGGGATAGTGACGTTTTGGCTCAGCACCATTTCTTGTGGTGAGAGCAGCTTGTGTGCGCTCAGAAGCTGATCTTTTGCATGTAGGAATATTGCTTGCTTTCGTAGAAAAGACAGTCCTTCCCCAATTTTTGTTTGTTCTTAGCAATGCACAAATGTTTATAGGAAGCAAACCAGTGAATCATTAGAAATGCTCTTTGTACAATGTTTCCTTAAACTGCAGGCTGGTGGTGCGCGGGAATGCGGGCATATCTTTGTGGCTGTTTCCTTCATCAGTCTCATTCTTTTGAAGGCATCTTATTCTGCTTGTATTTTCCATACTAGAGGTTTACAGAAAAATGTTTATACTACAGCTTCAAACACGTACTGAAATGCTAGAAAACCTAAAGAATTTCTGTGGATTCCTTATATTAAAATCAGATGTGGGAATGTCACATTGAATATCTGCTGTACAAAACTCAGATTATTTTAATGGAAAATAAGAATCTGAAATGGTATGTGCCTAGCAGCAAAATAAAAAAGCAGGGGGAAGGGAATGGACAGAGAGAATTAAATAATGGGCCAGAATTAYACCTTGGTGGTTACAAGTCCATTTCTCTGCTGTACTGACAGAGAAGGTAATTACTGCATTTATGTCTCTTTCAATGATGTGAAACTAGTTTCTAAAGCAAAGTGGAGTATTTGAGAGAAGCCTGCAATGTGAGCAATGCAGTAATCCGTCTGATTGAAATGTCCTGTGGGCTGAGGCAGTTTCAGCTGCAAGGCAGTTCGAACAAAAATGGTTTTTAAAGTCTGTAACAACATCTTGTACACTTTTAATTTTTCAGTAATAATTAATCTGTCAACTGAAACTTGTCTTTCATTGATTTTTATTACTCTAAAAGTTACCCTAGAATATAAATAGCATTAAGATTAGCAGTCTAACTGAAGTTGATGGAGAAGTGCATAAGCAGAATATTGAATGTAAAGTCTTATTTTGCATAAGAAAGCTTATTTCATCGTGAGTCAAAACAAATGGATTTCCATATTAAGGCTAATGGTTATTGAAAGAAAACTTATTAACTTTAGTAAAAAGCAGTAAAATGTTAAAATTCCGTAGTTGTTATCACGTTGACTTGTGCTCAGCAGGCATTTCATGGACAATGTTTAAATTAGTGTGCACATATGTGGGTGTCTGTATGTTTGGAAGGGGAATGTAACCTTTGTGTTTGGGAAACCACAGAAGGTCCTTGGCAGTTACTGGTAAACTGCTTTAGGGTAGGAAGGCATTGGCAGCCCTAGCCAAGTGCCACATCGTCTGCAAATGGTCAAGATCAACCTGTCCATGGCGCTTCTACCTCATCTGTAACAAGTAATAAAAACCCACTGCTTCTGTGGTTCTCACCCCTCAAACTTCTATTGGCTTCAGATGGCTCAGGGCCTGCTCCAGTGAAGGGAACTGGAGTGGGAGCAAGTCCCAGTAGCCTTCAAAGCAGGTTGTATGCTCCACATTAGGTTTAGTAAACTGTTGCTAACTGTTCCATGCTTGCGAAGAAAGCCTTTAACTTTGGAAGTATGAATTATTTGGGGGGGTTTAATACCTTTTGATGGTATTGATTAGGAGTCTTTTGTGATCTTGGACCTTCTGGAGAAGAAGGGAAATGGTGGGAATGGACATCGCTGGCAAATCTTAACTGAAAATGCTTAGTTTAAAATTCTGTGGCTGGAAATTTTGTATCAGATGATGACATTCTGTTCCTGTCCAAAAATGCTAGGAGAGTAGTTAGTAGCAGGTGATCTTATATCGAAAGAGAGAAGAACATTCTTCCTCACAGATATAATTGTATTCAGAGAAAAATATTTCTGTGGAATGCTGATGGTCTCTGGAAAGCATATGAGAAGCATATATCTGAAGAACGAGAGAATTTGTAAAGAAAGGAGCACTTGTCTACTTAGTCACTACAAAGACTTTTTTTTTTTTTTTACCTACAGTATTGTAATTTGAGCTTTATGCTTTTCCTTAAAGAATGTTGTTCCTTGAAAATGCAAAGCTTTTTTGAGGTGTGTGAAGATTACTGGTCTCTTCTCTCTCCAGTTGGTTTTCTCCTACACTTACTAGAGGCTGCTCTTCCAAATCCATGTCAAACTATCTCTTTCCTTTGAGTTTATCTGGGATCTTCATTCTCTTACATGAAAAACTTAGAGGCTGGAAGAACAATCYAGAAGTTTTCCTGTTTTTCTAACACAGTATCATTCTTCATCTGCATGACATTAGTCTTAATTTATGTGAGACCTTTTGTGAGCCTCATAGTTCTTTCTGAATAGGACTGGTTTTGTAAGAGCTGAAGATCATTTCTTGTTGCAGTAGTGGCTCATTATTTTTTACTTTGTTACTTCAGAATGGATTATTAGGATAATGGGATAAATTAGGTGTCGTGGTTTAAGCCCAGCTGGCAACTAAGCACCACAMAGCCGCTCGCTCACTCTCCCCTGGGTGGGACGGGGGAGAGAATCGAAAGGGTAAAAGTGAGAAAACTCGTGGGTTGAGATAAAGACAGTTTAATAGGCAAAGCAAAAGCTGCGCACGCAAGCAAAGCAAAACAAGGAATTCMTTCACTACTTCCCATGGGCAGGCAGGTGTTGAGCCATCTCCAGGAAAGCAGGGCTCCATCACGCGTAACGGTTACTTGGGAAGACAAACGCCATCACTCCGAACGTCCCCCACTTCCTTCTTCTTCCCCCAGCCTTATATGCTGAGCATGACATCAYATGGTATGGAATACCCCATTGGCCAGCTGGCCTAGCTGTCCTGGCTATGCTCCCTCCCAGCTTCTTGTGCACCTCACAGAGCATGTGAGCTGAAAAGTCCTTGAGAAAGTAGACTACCTAGCAACAACTAAAAACATCAGCGTGTCATCAACATNTAGCTGTCCTGGCTATGCTCCCTCCCAGCTTCTTGTGCACCTCACAGAGCATGTGAGCTGAAAAGTCCTTGAGAAGTAGACTACCTACCAACAACTAAAAACATTAGTGTGTTATCAACATTCTTCTTATACTAAATCCAAAACATAGCACTATACCAACTACTAGAAAGAAAATTCTATCCCAGCCAAAACCAGGACATTAGGATACAGACTTAAGTTTATGTTAACAAAATTTTTAAGTTTTACAGTTTATAAAAGGTAGAGGTTGTTGATTTAAAGGGCACCTCCTAGAATGTTCCGTAACGGTGTTTTTTAAATGCTCTGTTAAAAATGGACCTGAGAGAACCCATTCAAGATATAATCTTTCAAGTATGCCTTTTCTTAGTGATAGAAGTAGACAGGTCTTCATCAGTTGCATTAAAATGTTGGTTAGAAGTAGATTGGTGAAATTGCATTACGATTCTGCCATGAGTACTGCTGTAGAGAATTTAAATGGCCTTTATTCAGGTTCACTTTATTATGTTCACTTTTGGAAACATACATCTTTCTAGTTTGTCAGTTTTCTAGCACTTCTATCACCACAGTGTTTGCTTTGGAGCAGCCAAAGTTATTTTTTTTTATATGCTAGTGCGATTTTCAGTTAGTAAATAACACTTATTTTGTTTTTAAAAAAAACCTACATTCCAGCATTCTCATTATGCGCTTTTGACTAGTTTGGGGTCCTTTAGATAAGATGATGTCAGAGATTGTCAGTATCTAAGCCTCAAAATAGCGATTTTGGTTTTTGTGCATTAGAAACTTCTGTTGAAGTAATTGAACATTCATCTTTGTTCTCTTGTAGCCCTGTTCTCTGTTTCCCAAGCTGTTGCACATTCACCTAGAAGCTTTTTCTGATACCTTAGAATGGTCAGTTCCCTGTGTTTTTGTAACTAGGTCTCACACACCTCTTATTTTAATGCAGAGTGCTGGCAAACAGCTTGTGATGTTATGGTCAGGTTTTTTTTGGAGTTTCATGTCTCTTCAAGTTGGTCTTCTAAACATGAGATTGTTTTTTTTCCTTTATGTAAATTTGTACTTGATAAACTAATAGACCGGTGTAGACATAGCTCTGGACTTAATCCAAAGCTGGTTGAGTCCTCACATTTCTACCCTGGCCTCAGTGTGGCTTTGAGCTAGAACAGAGGCAGTGTTACCGATTTTTTTTTTTTTTAATTACTTTTTATTTTTTAAATTGTTTTCCAGTCTCACCTGTCAGTAGTCAGTGTTTTAGAAAAATTAATCCTTTTGAATCGAGTATTTCAGTAAATCTAGTATGAAACATTTGTGATGAAGAACCAAAATGTTAGTGTAAATTTTTAGTAATTAATTAATGTCCGACTAATTTAAAAATTACTGATTTTTAATGGAAAATTTCAAAGATGAAACAAAAACAAGGAGAGCAAAATTAAGATGGGTGATTTAGTCTGACACTTCAGTCTCAGCACATATGTCAAAAAAGGTCAGCTATTGAGTGAAGAGTACAATTAACTCTTTTTTTTTCCTTTCCTGTGCTTCCTCAAAATCTCTTATGTAGAGGTAAAATTATTGCTTATGAGAAACGGGATTCTAAAGGCATTGAAATGGAAGTGACCTCAGGTATAGTCCACACCCCTGCTCACAGATGGATTAACTGAACTCGGACAACGTTGCCTAGGGCTTTGTCAAGTTGGATCTTGATTTGATTATATTTTTTTTGTGATTAAGAAAAAGAAGTTAGCTGTCGAACTTTATT
Source organism: Oceanodroma leucorhoa (assembly GCA_030449065.1). Lineage (NCBI taxonomy): Eukaryota > Metazoa > Chordata > Aves > Procellariiformes > Oceanodroma > Oceanodroma leucorhoa. The sequence goes on along the minus strand of JASVER010000038.1, from coordinate 4,921,808 downwards.
CTTGTATTGGACATACCAATATCTGTGAAAAGAAAAAACATTTAATTAAACTTTTCTGAAATATAAAATGAATCTTTGAAAAAATTCACTGATGCATGAATTTTATGAAATACGGGAAGCATGTGAAGCAACATACAAAGACTATCTTCTAACTGAAAATTTTTGGGTTTAGAGTCTTGATGAATATGAAGATGATGAAGCAGGGCAGAAGGAGCGAAAGAAGGAGGATGCTATTACCCAACAGAATACGATACAAAATGAGAGTTCCAGTGCAGATACCCCTGGCTCATACTTACTACAGGTGAGATCTTAACACTTGCTCGTTTTGATATTTTACTTGGTTTTTGAACTCATACTAACTTCTTCTTTGTACTCCTACTTAACAGTAGATTATACGCTATATAGAAACAAACATGTAATTCAGGAGTTGTTACATTATTAAAAACAGAGTATGAGGTTCCATTCCCCAAAATCAACACTACTGAAAGCGGTTTTGGAGAACAGAATCCCTTGTTTCTGTGGGGACTTTGAAGGTAAAGGTATTGATGTCCACCAAACACTCATTTGATAAGAGGAAGAGAATCCTGGATATTCAAGTGAAAAATACTTGTAGTTTTAGAAAAGTCAATTAATTGGAGGTAAACTTTTCAAATCAGGACCTAATTTTCCAATTTAATTTATTGTCAATTAACAAATAGATTCTGGTATTGAAACAAGMACACACACTTAGGGAAAATGCTCCTTGCCCTCTGTGAAACCTCTTCCCTTTTTTTTGTTCTCCAGTCGCCTCACCACAGATTACACTCAGTCCTGCAGCCCTCCCCCTATCAGAACCTTGCCAATTATGCTCGATACACCCCTCCTGCATACTATACTACCTGTGGCACATGTTCTGTCTCTTTCCTTTCGTGCCCTTAGTCTCTTTAACCAGTCTTGTTTCTCCTTCTCTTCTGTTACCTAACAGCGTGTGCAAACCCAGCTATACACACTGAGTCCATCTAGCTCTGCCTCTTGCCTCTAACAGAGGCAATAGCACATGCATAGGGAGAAAAATATGCAGAGCAAGCCCATAGTGATAGTTTTCAAACCACCAGTGGGATATTCTGAACCAGAGGGGCATCACTGAATTTAGTGGGTCTGGATGCACTTTCCTTCTAAAATTTTGCCCAGTCTTTCATATGYTCATGGATGTGTTTAACATTCGGAAGAGCCTATGGCAGAGGTCTACAGCTTAATYACCTGGAATGTGAACAACAGTCTCCTTTTGTTTAAGTTGAACCTGTCATTTGCCATCTGTTCCCATGTGTTTTCACCAAGGTGTCCCAGTGGAAGTCATGGGGAACAACTGCTTCCTCTTTATGTGACCGAGTGCCGCAGAGAGAGCACAGCCCCTCTCAGCTGTCTCTTCTCTAGGCTGAAGAATTCTATTTTATTTAGTTGTTCCATGTTCAGGAGATACTCAGTAACATTCTGTACTTTTTCCGGTTTGAACTATATTTTATTTGGGATCAGGAAACAGAACTGAAGAGTTCAGTACAGCATGCAATTGTAGAGTGGTTTAATGGTGGCTTTTGTTTTGTTCTCTGTTTCTTTCCTGACAATTCCTGATAATCTGCCTGCTTGTCTGCAGCTGAGCACTGAGTTCACTTTTTTTTGYTGGGTGTGTCTACTCTAATTTAACATTTTGGGGTTATCTGAGAGTGATAATAGCCAGCTCAGAGGCTGATGCATATCTAAATTTAGAAGCACGTTTACCTTTTTGTCTCACTTTGTGCTTATGTACACCAAATTTAATCTTCTGCTTCACTTCCCAGCCACTCCAAATAGAGAAGTCTTGCATGTTTTCACAGTTGACCCTCATCTGTTCTGAGTAGCATCTGTGGACATCTACTTCCCGAATATATTGAAAAGCACAGGTCCCAGAACAGGTTCCCGTGGAACTCCTTTGGGTACTCCATCCACTGCAAAAGCTGACCATCAAGGCCCACCATTATTTCCTGTCTTTTCACCAGTGATTTATTCACAGAAGGACATTAGCTGTTATTGCAGTGTGGCTTAATTTCTTTAAGAGGCTTTGGGGAATGCCTTTTTGAAACTCAGTAGGCTGCCAACCAACTTTCTCTTCTGGAAATTTTTTCACTCAAAAAGCTGTATTAGATYTGTGAAGTGTAACTTTTTTAGAAATGCCTTGGTGACTCTTCCACACTGTATCATATTTACTCAGTTATTCCCTAATTGCTTTAGACTTACTAGCACCACTTTATTCAGTATRAATATCAAGCTTCCTGGTCTATAGTTCTCTCATCTACTCTAGAATCTGCTTAAAGGTGGTGATTATCTTAACCACTGGTACTAGGACAGTTTTAAGTGAGAGATTATATATAATCTTGAGTAGTTTAGCTGTTACATTGTCCAGTAACATCAATAGTCCTTTAAAGCTCAAGGAGTAAATACCTTCTCATTCTGGCAATCAGCTTTTTTTTTTTGTTTTGTTTTGTTAATTTGTTTTTAAGTTCTACCAGCGCTTCTATTTGAAACAGACCCTTTGAGTCTTCCATGAAGAAGTACTCTGCTATGAGACCTTTACCGTGCTATTCTATGGTGAACACCAACAAAAATATTTCTGCAGAGAAACTGTCTCTGAGCCTCTTAAAACTTGATCTATTGTCTTTGCAGATTCTTTGGCAGGATTTCTCATTCTGAAATGTTTTTATGCTTTTTCCAAGTTGTTTGTTAGACTCTTACTTACTGTGTTCACTCTGTTTTCATTTCTTCAACAAATATTCCAAAAGTTGTCACTTCTCTTTTCCCCTAGTGGTATTATTACATAATGCTTTGGCTATATTCCCATGCCCCTGTTTTTTCATCCATATTTTCTATTCTTCTTGACCAGCAATCTCAGTTTCTATTTACCAGGCTGTCTGTATTAATTGTATCCTACATGGTTCCAAGTTTGTCACCTCTGTATTCAAACAGGCACTACTTCTTTGTTGACAGAGCACAGCAGGGGTGTCCTGTCACTGACAATACAGAAGACAGTCCCAGTCCTCAGATCTGGCAAAGACCCAGGTGGCACATGTACAGAACAGATGGAACCTTAGAAAGTTGTAGCTGCTAAGACTTAATCAGTTTATTACTGACTCTGTCAACTCGCTTTCTGAGAGAAGACTTACAACTTGCCCAATTTGAACAGAATTTGACAGCACTGTTATTTCAACTTTGATGACTTAGTTTCCTTTTGTTTCTCCTCTGTGCAACAGTTAATCCTAATTCTGTTCTTAAAAATAGCTTGTTTTAGATCTAAGAATTCAGTCCATTCTAGTTGCCATTGACCAATATTTATTCTAGTTCTGTCTACTAAGCAGAATAAATATATTTCTGTAGTTAGACATGTTCACTGGCTTTTCTATTCTATTATCATTTTATGAAATTTGTAAATATATAATTACTGTGACATTTATATGGGAAACAAGACAGTTAATACTGACTTCATGTATGATGGACAAATATGTTGCTGAATAACGTTTTGCTTCCAATCCTTAACCTGCTCTTTCAGTTCTATTTCAACATTGTCAGAAGTTGCTGGTCTCTTCCTCAAGGGCAAAATGTACAGTTTTTGAAAACTCTGGCTGAATTTGAAGTCCTTGATCCAAAGCACAGAGATATGAGATTTGTTAAGAATAGATCTAAAAATATACCAGACCTGAGAGTATTTTCCCTGAAGCAGAACTATTTGGCTGAAATTGGCTTCTCAATTATTTTATATTGGAAATATGGAAGATGATAGGTCTGGCAACATTATAAACATTGAAAAACAATTATAATCAGAACTGTTACTTAACTTTAGCAAAAGACAGTGTCGAAAGCCACACCTCACCAGCTGAATCAACACTTAATCCACTCCCAAACACAAGTGTTACATCTGGCTCTGACTTCCTTGCTTGATTTTCCTCCTATTTTTAATGCTTCAGTTCACTGGTTCTCAGTTTGTTAGTCACAAGTCACGCTACTCATTGATGTGTATGGGGACGCAGACTGAGCGTGATAAGTTATATGTAATGAAACTTAAACTCTTACAAATTAGCTAAAAATTTGTAATGCTAAGGACAAGCATAGTTAAAGTTGCTACTTTAAAGTTACTACTTTAACTAGGAATCAGTAGAGTCTGGCAATTATATAAATCTACCTCTTGCTTAGCAGAGGTGTTAACATTAAAAATAGCGCAAAACTATTTGATAACAATGTCTTTCTTGCAGTTGGACAGAAATGATATTATGTTCAGGTTAATGAACGTCTTCTCTTAATTGAAGAAGGTGTTACTAAGTACACAATATAAAGATAACTTGCATCAAAAAACCTACAAGATTTGGCTGGAAAAAAGATTAGTTTACTGATTTTTTTTTTTTTTTTTTTTTTTTTTTAAAGTCTCTTAGAAGACTTGCTGAGTCCCAGATGTGGAAAAATGCTACTATTGTGCTAATGCCTCCCGCACACCCCTCCCCCCAACCCCCCTCAAAAAAACCAAACAACCAAACAAAAAAACAAACCAAAAAAACAAAAACACCATATGCAAGGCCTTAAATTTTGCGTCAAAGCATTCAGGTTGTGCTGATACCATGGGGTCACTTGCTTCCTGGAATTCAGTTGTTTGGGGAATATTTTAGGAGACCAGATGCACAAATATGTGCCCTTCTTGGTGTAATCCTGTGGCAGTAGGGTTAACATAACTTCTGTGTTATTATAGAAGTGATATCTGAGCATAATAGCATGTTGTGGTGTCTGTATTACTTTGTGGTGTTCTTGAAAAATTGGAGAGCAAATTGGGAAGGCTGAGAAGATTAATCGAAAGCCAACATAAAGCCTTGCAGTGGGAGACACGTGTCTGTCCTCCATCTCTTAAAACCTTCAAATCACAACTGGCTGTTTTTCTGGAAATTATGCCATAATCGCGCAGAACTGTCATTCTCAATACCTTGGAAGGAGTTTGAAATCCTTTGCTTCATGTTATCTTTGGTTCCTTTCTGCTCGCATTTTATTTCAAATATTGTAGTGTCTGTGAATGCTAGTTGTTGTGTTGTGCACTGTATGAACACGCTGCAAAAGATTTCATCAGCTGTAACAGTGTGTCATTTAAGTGTAAGATATGGGAATAGTTCAGTAAATATGTATTGGCAAAAGCAACAAGAAACAACAAGATATTTGAGATCTTCAGAGTTACTTTAGACATTGGCGTGGGGATAGGGTTTACTGTGGTCTAGATGGGTGTTTTTCTCCCCACTGATGACAAAAGGGGTCTCACTAGATTAGATGTAGGCATCTAAAATAAGATGGATTGAATCCTTTCCTCTCCCTGGCAAACTTGGACCAAGCATGTCAGAATGATTTTTGCTGCTAACATAACTTGGAAATAGGGATCAATTTTATGTGAGGTACCAATTTCTGTGCTTGTGAGCATGAAAAGGGGAAGCTCTCAGTCACTTTGATAATGAGGTTCAACCTTTGCGAAATAAATACTTTGAATCCTTCAAGTGAAAGGTAATGATTTATAAAAATGAGAATGATTTAGGGTATCCTGCTGTAAAAAGGGAATGCTGATYTTTATTATTGTCGCACAGTAGCAAAATTTGTCCAGTGTATTTCTTAATTCCAAGTTAAGAAACTGCAGATGATAACTATCACAGTTACCAATACCTTTTGTGTCTGGAATGACTGCCGAAGATCTGTCTACGGTCATCTGCTAGAAACCTGCTTTTGGATTTGTATTGCTGGGAGGAAACTGGTAGGGGAGTTTTGCTTCTCAAGCATTCTGAAGCCTGGGACCCCAGTGGGAGACATGACTCACTCTTTTTGTTAAGCCACACCAACTGTTTTGCTGTACCTCATTGCATAGCACATACTGCTGTGAAGCCCAGGACCTCATTCAAGACCCTTGCACTCTAGTTAGAAATTGCAATCATCTTGTTCCAACCATTATTTTGTGTATGCAATTGTAATGGGCATTTCTTGGAGTTCCTGTCTTGCTCTTAGATGGTGCAGCAACAAGAAATTCAAGGAATCTTAAGATGTTGAATCTTTCCACATTGTTTTATACAAGATACAACTTTGTAAGATACATTTGAGACAGTTAAACATCCACATGAATGACAGTCAACAACACTACACAGATTTGCTAGACAAAAAATGTAACTTCATTTGTAGCACTCAACCTTGTCTTTATACTATATGTTGTATCATATTCTTGAAATAAATTCAAATTATGTGCATTAGTAGACAGGCTAAAGCTTGACCCTAGTACTGAATTCCTATGGAACAGTTAATGCAAGACAACAAAAGGAGAAGTTGCTCTAATTTTCAACTCACAACACTGACTTGCATACACAGTARTATTGCCATGTCTTGGATTGCTCTYGCTCCTCTCTGTAGCAGCAATGAAGGTTTTTGTTCTCTGCAAGAGATTAGCTTGTGATAGATGCTTGGATAATCCATTCTGTTTAATGTAGAAATTACCGAGTACCTTTGAAAGAATCCTAGTTGATTGGAGGTGAGGATAGGATGAAATGTCTACGTAATCAGCATTCACCTAATGGTATAATTACAAAATCATGCCACAGCAGATTGGGTTCATTGTCGTTAACTTCAGTAGTGAATAGGTTAGATGGCTGGTGAAGTCATGTAAACTTGATTTATTATCATGACCATTTAGTTATGACTTGTGCATGTAGTCATAAGTCATCCAAGAGACTATGAAAATTGAAGGAAAACCACATCTGATCTTTTTAACCTTTTGTTCTAAAAAAGCTTAACGTCTCACCAGAACATTGCATGTAACTTCTAAAAGGAATGTGGTCCAAAGATACTCCCACAGAAGTGCTCTGGTGCACTTCTGATTGCTTAAATACCATCCTTTACTTTAGATGTGACCCAACACGTTGAAATTTTCTGAAGCAGTGATGTATGCCAGTGTTACAAAGCTGTAAATGTTTAATAGAGGCACCTTATAAACTATGCTGAAAGCAGTAAATAAAATGAAGTTAGCGAATAAAAGTATCTGGTGACTTCTTAGCTGTGTGATAAACTGCGAGGAATGCAGGGAACTGAAGTATTATGTGCATCTCCGATAGGAAACAGAGCCGAAAACCTGCTTGACACAAGCTTCCCCAGAGCCTTGTACTTGAATCTTATGCCAAGAATATGCTGCCAAATAAGCTTCTCAACTTGTATTGTAGTTTATACTTGTCTATTTTGCATTTCCTGGCTTTTTATTTTGCACAGCAGTGTAATGTCATACAGCATCGTTTTTCAGTTACTGTCATTATTCAAAGTGTATGGTAATGATTCTCGTATCTATTCATACCTGACCACAACTTTTCGAAGATGTTTTGCATCTAGGTTTCATGTAATTCTTGCAAARAACTGTGTGTGTGCATTCAAGAGTAATAATTATCTTTTATTAGTTTATTGTCATGATGTTACTTTGTGTTAATTTCTGTCGATAGAAAAAATTCAGTTGTGGTACAGGGCATGCCCAAATGTATTAAGACATGTTTTATTTTTTATGATACATTTCTTCAGATGTTAGGTCAAGTATTGTTTTACATAATGTGATTATACTATTGGTATTGTTTTAAAAAGAAAGTAAATAAAATGTGATTAAAATACAGAAATATGTAAATTAGGAGGAGCTGTGTTTGAGGATATGAAGTTGTATGTAATTCTGCAAAATCAGGTAGTGTAAGACTGATATCTGACGGTGAAGTTACCAGATAATACTGATCTTGGGTTTTCTATTTGCTGATTACCATCTCACAGAGATGGTATGAAAACAGTTGTTAGTATTCACAAAGCACTTAGGCAATAATAGCAAATGCAATAGAAGGACTCATGAGGAAGTTTTATTGTATGTCTAAAAAGGATCCCATAAAAAGGGGTTAAAAAGTTTTCAAATTCAATAAATATATTTGCATCTAACATAGGTCTTGTGTACAGTATTTTTAAAGTAAGTGACATCAGTTGCAGGGAATTTGCTGCACTGTACAGCTCGTGACATGGACCAGGTGCTTCAGATGTTTAACTGCCATGCTTGAGATGGCTTGGGAGACCCAGATTATTCCTGTGATCACACAGGAAAACAGGAACACAGGAATTCCATCTTCCCGTGATCATGCATGATCAGGCCATCACTCAGTAGTTTCTAGCAAATACGGGCATGTTTCCAGTGCAGTTTGAGTATGTGAATAGCAGTAAATAAGGCATGGTGGCCACTTTGTGAAAAACAAGCAAACGCAAAATGCTGAATGCTACTTACTGAGTACTCTTCTTTGTGTTCCATGTAAGAGATCTTGTGGAAAAATACATCGTGTGATGATGTCAGGAAAGGCAGCTTCATGATGCATGTAGTTGTAAGAATTTGAATGAAAGTTGCATAAGTCAACAACATTTTGCCCTGTTATGAACTGGTTGACTTCGCAGTCTTGATTTTCTTTAAATGCTTTTTGTCTGTATTATTTGAGACTGGAAAAAAACCCACCCCATGTAGTAACTTTTTAATTAATCCGCAAGGTAACTTCTCTGAGTTTAGGAGTAATAATGTTGCATGGTGGTCTTGTCCAGTATAACTGGAGGCTTTAAAAACACTGAATGAATTGTGTTGCAAAAATGGGATTGCTAGTTTTTAATTAAATTGTGTATGTGTGTGTTTTTTAATAGAAACTGAGTTTTGAAACAATGGAGTCTGGATTTCTCAGCTGAATGGGCTATGTCATAGACATTGTTGTTTCTCTGCCAAAATCCTCCTCCTCTCCTCTTACGTGAGCAAATTTAGTATATGTGTGCCTATATGTAGTGCTGCTGATCCATGCATGTTCAGTGGGTTTTATGTTCCCAAAGGATCTGCACACGCTCAGCAAATCTGATTCAGCTATATTGTGCCTGCACTACCTAATAGTACTGCTTTTGGAAAGTGCTTACAAGTGAAATTGCAGTCCCTTTTGCCCTTAAGAAATCAGGAAGCTGAGAACCAGCAGTTACTAACGTGAGACCAAAGGGAAAGCGGGTGGCTGTGAACTGGCTATGAGCCCGATGAAGTTGTTCTGGCTGACAACATGTAGCCTTGAGGCTGGAGGCTGGGCATCCCTACTTTGAGTCATCTGACTTTGGCTCTTGTAGAGAAATACTAAGACGCGATTATCAACATTTGTCTTCATAACAGCTGATCAAAAAGAGAAATCTTTCCATTTGTTTGTGGAAGGCATCATTTGTGTTCAGTGCCTGATCATTGTCAGCATAAATTGGATTACCTTTGACAAGCAAACTTTGCTTTTCTTAGAAAGAAATACAAAAATGATGAACATTTTTAACATCTGTGTTCAGTAAAGTTTAATTTAGTGGATAAGTGGTTTAAGCTTAAAATTTTATTTCAGGAATGCATTTCACTCCCAGTAAATAAAGTTAAATGTACCCGCTAAGTCTCTTATAATTGAATGGTCGGTGTGCCTATGCACTTGTGCAACTGTTCATCACAGGACCTGCATGAAAACTAAAACTAAATCAAGCCTGGATCTCTGGAGGCTTCTTACTCCTGCTTTAGATTCGCGGCTGTGCCTAGGAACTGCAGGGGTTGCGCAGCCTGCTCTTCGGGTACTTTTTAAATCCTTGTGCTGACCAAGTGGGAAGCAAAGTGTGCACATCATGATTTCTTTCTTGTAGTATCTCTTAAGTTCGGTTGTGATCCTTCCATTAAGACTTTTTTTTTTTTCTTTGTTTACTTTTCTTCTCTTTTTTTTTCTTACCTATAGATGTTGCTGCTATGTAGTCAGCCTGTATGAGCAGGCATTTGTTTCGTTGTTGCACTGTTTCTTTCACAGTTGAGTTCAGGAAGCTATGCTCCAGAATTGCATAAGCTGGTGCATTAGCTGATGTTACACTGGTTTGGAGCTTTTATGCGGCCAGAAGGAATRGGAGGCAGTTTCTCAAATTCCCAGCTAATGTTTTGAGCAGTCAGCAGGGGCCTCATGTGAAGGAATGATTTTTTTTTTTTTCCCCACATGCTTTCTTTTTTGGACTGGCATCACTTTTTAACTCAGCTAACTGAATGCTGGTTTGAAAAGACTGTTTTATCTCTGGAAGAGTCAATATGGAAATTCTGTTCAGCTGTCAAAAATGATGATGTCTAAGTGGGTATCTCCTCCCAGTTTTAATTAATTAAAATTTCTTGAGGGGGGAAGTGATCCCATGGAGTATAAGGATACACTGTAGCTGAGGTTTCGGTGGGAAGAAGAGTCCTCTGGTAAATACAAATTTATTGAAAGAGGAAGGACTTCCTAACATACCTGCTTGTACAAATAAATGCCACAGCCTGACTGATGTCAAAAGCTTCTGTAAGGTACGGTAATACTCCTGATTCCTGCACTTTTCTGCTATTCTATTCTAGAGACAGAATTTTAGTTAATACTATTTTCATGACAGGAACAAGTCTGAAGCCTAGATAATGAAGTTATAAGTACTTGAGGTTTGTGCATAGAGGAGGAGGACACTGTTCTGCAAGAACCTGCGTGGACCAGGGGGATCCCTGCTGAGTGTGTTTGTGCAGGGTGGAGAGTGGAGAAAACTTACTCACTGTTGCAGAAAGGAGAACAAAAACTTCTGCAGCTCTACAGAAATGTACGCAGCAATAGTTGTCAAACATTTTTATAATGTGGATCATACATTTGTGTTATTCATACTAAGTTAGAGAATAACATAGTGGTAGTTACTCAGATGTGCTTTTGTGTTTAGAAGCTGCATATTCCAGTTCCATAGTGGTGTGRGGGTGGAGGAGGAGCCTGCTTCTCTATGTCCTTGTAGTCTAGTGTAATTAATGTGATGGCTCAGGAGGGAGGAGGAATCTGGAATTCAGAGTTGTTTGGTGGAGACAGTCTGACTAAATTTATACTGCTASAAAGAGTAAGACCTGGGTGTGAGCTCAACCACTGCACTGCTGATAGAGCCTATGACTTAATTATTAGCAAGGTTTTCTGGCATGGTTTTGGTTCATGCTACCTAGTGCTCTCCTATATCGTACCTGGGGACTGTTTGAGGAATAATGTGCCAGGAACCAGTSCTCACATGTAGTATGAACATCACAGTACTAGGTTTGGCTGCCTGTGGAGTACATTACTAGCTTTTGCTAGCTCAAACAGCATGCCCTTAATCAACACTCTGGGGTGTTGTGCACAGACCTAGGTTTCATGCTATGAAAACACCGCTTTGGGCTGTAGTTTGGCCCCCGCGTTATTTCAGATGCTTTTAACTGGGGGGGAGCCTACAGATTATTATTTCTTAAGGGACACCACATGGTACATGGAGGTGGCCCACRGTCAAGTGCTTTGGAGTATGGATGTGGTAACTCTGTGTCACTTGGCTTTGGAGCCATAGAGTAGTCTCTGGCTTGTCTGCGTCCATTTACTCTTTTGTTAGTAGAAGCTGTCAGGCCCATTCTGCTGGTAAACTCACCGACCAGGGCCTCTCCTTTCTTTTCTTGGAACCAGCACCTAGTAGAGGTGGACAGGATGGTTCATTGTTTTAAACTGGTTCCACTGAAGAAGCTGGTTTTATCATGTTATGTTTCTAGTACTGTCGTGGTTTAGCCTCAGCCAGCAACTAAACACCACGCAGCCGCTCGCTCACCCCCCCACTCCGGTAGGATGGGGGAGAGGATCGGGAGGGCACACGGAGGAAAAACCCGCGGGTTGAGATAAAAACAGTTTAATAATGGAAATAAAACAAAGTAGAACAGTGAYAATAACAATGATAACAACAATAACAGAATATACAAAAACAGGCGATACACAATGCAACTGCTCACCCCACGTGTTCCGCACCAAAAACCCCGCGARCCGTGCGCCCCACACCGGGACCACCCTCGGTTTTTAAGCTGGGCATGATGTCACATGGTATAGAATACCCCATTGGCCAGCTGGGTCAACCACCCCGGCTATGCTCCCCCCCAGGTCCCCCTGCACCTTGAAGGGCGGGGGAGGCTGTCGGTGCACCCGGCAACAACCAAAGCATCAATGGGCCATCAACATTCCTWTCACCGCCAAACCCAAAACACAGCACCCCCTCCAGCTACAGGAAAGAGAGTTAACTCTGTCCCAGCYGGAACCAGGACAAGTACATAGTGTGCAAACCATCATGTAGACAAGTCAACAAGCAGTTCAGCTCTCTAAGGTGAGGTTGAAAAAGTTATAATGCTCTGTAAAGTGTGAGACAAATCCCATCAAAAATAATTTTGAGAAATTTCTGTTTTGTCTGTTTATATGTCTGGGCACAGGCTAGTGTATTTTGAAGGGTCTGTGCATGTAGCTTTCTGCAGGATTTTATACTTACACTTGCTATAAAGTACTTCAGCAAATTCTGTTTGTGTTTTCACTGTCATCATCTCTGCTGTGGGTTTCATATCGTGATGTAGCTCTTCTGTGACTCAAAATCCTCACACTACTCTCTTAATTTAACTGAGCCATTAAGGTTTATGCCCATCTAAACTCTATCTTTTTTAAAATGCTCTTCTGTTTCAGCATCAAGTCATGAGTTTTAGATCCTGTACTTTTTCCTTATGTGTTGGAGGTGTTCTTCAGGTTTCTGGCAATGGTATTGATTCTTTATTTTTTTTATGTATGACTGACACATTGAATTTGGGAGCTTTGTGCAAGTATTTCCAAGTTCTCTTTCTTTTCAGGGAATTTTAGGAAGCCTACATTTTCAGTTTACGACTATGCAGCACTGATCTATGAAGGTCATATATAKGATATAATCACTGTCTTTCTGATCATTTTTCCAGCTCTGCTCTGTCAGTGAGTCACCTGAGATCTAGTCAGGTTTTGTCAGCCTGATCTAATCAACTACTTCGAAGCTTCTGAGTGCCTAACTGCTTGTCCTGAACTCTTGTTCTGTCTCTTTGGTGTTGAATATTGCTTGGGTATAGAAATGGAGAATAATGAATGAATAAAAAACTCTATTCATATATTTTAGTGAGTATTTCTGTTTTCATTATTTTTGAGAGCAGTTTTCTTCTTGATGACACTTGACTTCCCTGGGAGTTGCTTGTGTTACTTGCAGGTATTTCTTTAATTTTTTCCTCTTGCCTAATGTCCTTGATAGATTTCTTCATAGGTAGGAGTTGAGGATACTTACCTTCCTGTTAGACGTCTGATTTGATTCCCTAGACATTCTTGCAGTGTTTCTCCATGGCCTCCTGGCTCTATGTAAACAGGGAGATGAGTCATAATTTCTTTGGTTTCACAGGAATAATGCATATCACTTACACCCAGGCGTTTTAGCACGTCTATGTTAGTTCTTGTTTAAAGTCCTTATTAATTACATATTAATTAAAGGTAGTAGATCAGGCTGTAAAAGAATAAGGTTCACTTAAGCGAACGGAAGTAAGGACACAACTTTTCCCTGACTGAAATTTGTGTTTCCAGTCTGTTTTGTGGTGGGTTTTTTTTTTCCTTCCCTTTTCCCCATTCCTTTGGGTTTTAGCTCACTACACAGGCTGATCACTTGGTGGAAATATTATTTTCACTGTATTTCTTTCATTTTGTTTCATGTTGGTGTCTCCTTTTTCTGAGCTGTAATTAATAATTCGGTTTATTTTGCTTTACAAGTTATAGGTAATAGTTTTGAAACCTAGGACGATGTAAACATACTATAGTCTTACTTAAATCACATGTCTATGTCAGCCAACATGAAAACAATATGCTACGATCTAACAGGAGAAGATACATAAAAATACTTATATGTAAGTATGTAATAAATGTAATATAAATATAACGTCCCTTCCAACCTTAACCATTCTGTGATTCTGTGTTACTAACATCTATTTTAAAGCTGAGTAAGAGATACTGGTGAACTATAAGAACTAATAAACTTTAAAATCCTCCATTTGTTCGTATAAAAATACAAATAGGTTTGTAAGCCATATTGGCCAAGAAGTAGCCCAAAAAGTTAGCCATTAGATTTAGTTCATATTGGTTTTTAGGCAAAGAACCACCATGAACTTGCATATTCTAATGAGTTTTTCTTCATACAAAACATTCWTACCTTTGTAACTATGGAATTATGTTAAGATTTTTAAATTATATTAACATGATATGAAATAAGTCTGACCTAAAATTGTGCCACAGTTTAATAATTGGTGTACCAAAATATTTGKTTTTTTTCTTCACAATTGGACAGGTAATTAATAGTCGGAATAGCTGGATTTTATCATGTGAAGTAATTAAAGACAATGTGTGTGCTACAGAATACTTCTGGGAACACGGTGCAAATATATTTCAGTAGATCAGGATAGAGTGAATGCCTGTGCGTCAGACTTCGGTGTTGCTGCCCATGCTACAGTCTGGCTGGTTCTTCTTTGAGGCACTCGAGTGCCTTTGAACCATGCTTCTGACTCGGCTGGGCTCAGAAAGGGGCATGCCTGTGTCTGCCGGGAACGGTGCCCAGGCAGGCTGCGCGTAAGAACATTTGAGTCATTCTGCAGGAGCCAGATGAGGCCGGTGCTGAGCCAGAGCTCATAGGTACCCTTGGACCCTGGCAGATTTTGGGAAGAGGCGTTCTTTGGATGGTTGTCTTCATTGCTCCTGATTTATGGAAAAGCAAAACGAGCACATGAATAGGCTCTGTGCACGTGTATATTGGATATGCAGTACTTCACTGAGGCTCTGCGCCGTCAGGTAARAGAACTGCAGTGTTTTCACCTAGGACATCATTCATCCACAGTCCAGAAACACACACACATCAAGGAGGATGACGTGTTTTCAGATTTCCCTTTTGAAAAAAGAAATTGAATAGCTTTTGTCCCCAAAGGGTTGCATAGTCAAGAGGTAGAAGAGACTGCCTGGAATCTGTTTGAGATGCATGGATTTCATATGGGCTGCATTGAAAGGGCCTGGGAAATTCAGTCAGTCTAGGGAACTGGTAACTTGTGATGCTGTCCTAATTTATTTTTAGGTTACTCTACATCTGGAGAGGTGTCTTCTCTTTGGATCTTCTGTTAAGTCGGTCTGTCCCTCTCTCTCTCTCTCTCAATAAAAAAATATAGGCAGATGCTCTAACAGATTAATTTACTTATTGAACTTACCTTTATGTGTATATTCTCTTATGCCTTCCTTGCCTTCCTTCCTAAAGAAAGCGTCATCCTTGTATAGACTGTAATGCCATTGCCATTCCACTTTTATAAATGCCTACCTGAATCAATTAGCCAGTATTTCAGAAATATGTGACCAGAGGGTATATTAACATTAAATTTACTCTCTTTAGCACAGGTAAAGAAACTGTATCTTCCTTTTCCCCTATGACATTTTTTTGGGTCTTGCTTGTCTACATCAACTGCTTCACATGGAAGAGGTTGTTCTGTATTGCTGATCTGGAATTAAGTATCTGGGTGCCACAATATCAAAATAGTTCTGGCAATTCAATTTTAATCTTCAGAATATAGGAATGTCATTTTCCTCTTCAAAGTTTTATTCTGTTATGTGTTAATTCATTATGGCGAGCTTTAAAAAGATCAGTTGGACGTAAATTAAACAAGGTTCTTTTAAAATGTGTTGGTTCCAACTTGACAGAGTACAAATCAAAGGAAGATGAAAATACGAAAAATTTTGTCAGGCTGTTTAAGAACAGTAGGTTGGCTTTTGTTTTTGTTTAATCTTACCAGGTTTCTGTTTCAGTTTATTTTGTAACTGATTGGTGGTGATAACTTCATGCTTTCTTAAGAGTTTTAGAAATAAAAGCTCATTTTTAGAATGACTGCTTATARAAGAGATTTATTGGGTGAGTAAAGAGTGTTTAAGGTCATCTCTAGGAAATCCACACCAGGAAAAAATAAAATGTAATGAATTGCAGAAATAGATGTAAAATCTTGGCAGCTAGAAGAATAAGGGGAGGGGAGGGAGGCTGGAATGATTTTGTATGTACAAGTATTCTGTCCAAGTAGAGATCTAGAAAGTGCACAGCTGCCAGGGGTGCAAGTAGAGTGATATAGTTGCTGCTTTAAGAAGCTTAGAAGCACCTTAGAGTGCTTCTGGAAAGAATGGTTGCAGTGGAGATTCCCTCCCCCCMCCAACCAAGCAGTGAAAGCATTTCCATTCAAAGTTGAATTGGTGTTACATTCCATGAAAAGCATCTCTAGAAATTTTCAAATGGTTTAGAATCAGGAATGGAAGGTAAATGTTACCTTCATGACTGTCGCTCCTGAGAGATGCTTTCTCTTGGCGAATTTCGATGCCTTTCAGTTGTCAAGCATTCAGATGTTATCTCACTTTAATACCTGAATGAAACTTTGTCTGCTTTGCGGAAGATATGTAACTGCCATTTCCAAAGAAATGGCAATGTAAAGTTGTTCTGAATGTAAGAAGGAAGTAGATGTAGTTAATCAAGATGTGACTGATGAAGGAGATTGGAGTTAACTTGATTGGCTGGATGGAGATGGTATCTACCTGTTCTTTGATATGTAAAAAGGGAAGAAGCCCCAGCAACAGACCTCCTTCCTCCATGCAGTGAAGTTRTATCTGCTCACATCTTGAAGAATGTACAGGAAACTTTGTAGGAAGCCCATATGTAGATTGCATATGAAAAAAGAAATTGTTTTGATGGCCTAATTTCAGTCAAAATTTAATCTTGCATGTTGCAGGAATATTGTTATGTAGTCATAATTTACACTAGTGTATAGTCAAATTCTAAAACATTGCACGTATTCTACATGCCAGTGTATATACAAATCTACCCTAGCAGCCTGATTTGATCCAGGCAATTTGTTTTAATTGTTTGCGAAACTTTTAAGTAGTCTTTCAAGGGATTCCAGTGAACCATTTTCATAGTCCAGCTGACTCCAGAGTTTGTACGTGTTTAAAAACAATATTTATTAGTGCATTTTAACTAGCAGATTTGTAATGATAGGGTTGGTTTAACATCTGGAAATCTTTGTCAGACACTTGTAAACACAGACAACTCTATTTATTTAAAGCCTGATGACCAGCTTGTTTATGTAATCTCTGTATTGTCCAGATGAAATACCAAGATGAGCCAGGAGCAGAGAGGGGAGGTAGTTAAGTTGCTTACATCCTAGTTTGACAGAAGTTTAATGGGCAGTAAATGGTTTCATTAATACAAATGGTCTCAGCTGCCTTCTCTGCCCTTACACATTCTCTTGTGCAGCAGGTGTGTGTGTTAGGCTGTGTGGTGAATCAGATGAAGGAGCTCATGTGGAATGAGACAAATCTTTGCTTTTTCCTTGGTTATTTTCACTTAGATCACACCCTGTCGTGCATTAATATGTGGCTGCGCAAACACTTCTGTAGACATGAGGAAAAGGGAGCATGACCAGTTTTCTGGAGCAATGCTGACGTATGTCAGTCTGCAGTGTTCCTGAACTCCCACTTGAGATGGAGCAAAAGCAAGACTACTTGATTTATTAGCAGTAGTATATACTGTTAAAAGGTAATGCAGGCTGCCAGAGATCATATGCAAGAAGTARAAGTAATTTTAAAGCTGTGTTTTGAATACTGTATTGAAATGAGWGTTGGATTTCAACCCTGGATGAAGAACTGATGTTGTTAGATGTCTTTGGAAGCAATATTTTTTCACCAGCATGAAGGAAACCATTAGCGTAATTGTTATGGGTTACTCCTTTACTGATTGCTTATCTGTTCAGGATTTCCACAGACAGTAAAGAGAATTCCTTTTTTAAAGGGAGACGTTCAAATAAACTGATCTCTTCATTGCTCATAAACAATTATTTTGACAAATCATTCATTTTTATAGTAATTACTAGATATTTTAAACATGGGTTAAAACTCAAATTTTAAAAATATTGAAGGATATAAGCAAGATTTGTAAATTAGTATTTATATACATGCCTAATCATCTGCTTTTAGGTTAATTCTTTGCAGAACAGGAATMCTCCTCCTTTCTCCTTCCCCTTCTTCATTTTCTGCTAACCTTCTTTTCACCAAAAGTGGTGTCGGAGACAAGATCTTAGATTATAAGAGATGTTTGCCTCATTTTAAGGGCTTTTGAATAGTTTGAAAGCTTAGCTTAATTTTTGATTAATAGACACATAATGCTGTTTGTAGTATAACTACATATATTCCTGTTCCCAGTAACTTTTGGATAAACAACACACACAAAATAAATTCCATAACATGAAAACAGAGATAGATAAAATTTCCCTGGTGCTTGTATCATCACCTTAAAGAATGATTGGTTTGCATTTACATTAGAGATTCCAAAATAATAAAAGTCATAATTTACCAAACCTGCAGCATTAATTTGGTTATCAGAGGAGATTGTTTTTATGCATCAGCCGTGTATTTTTAACTTTTTGTTCATAGTTAGTTTTAATCACAAAAATAAAAAACACTAATACTTGCTGTAGAAACATCTGTTACAAAGGGCTAGTTAATTGTTTTGGGTTTTTTTGTTGTTTGTTTTAACAGCTGTCATTTGTAGTAAATGAGAGTATTTGGCAGGTACTTTGTCCCTGAGCATTTGTTTGCTTTCCCAGCTTTCTTTTTCTGAASAACTGACTTTTCTGAATAGTACTGCCAAACTTTTAGAAGTCTCCTGTTTGAGGTAAATGTACAAGTCTATGTACATAAATTGCTTTATAGCTTATATTTGCATTTACTATATGAAAAGGTCTTAGCAAATTTGAGGGTATGTGATGCATACATTGCATCCCTTTGGTGTCTAGAGTAGAAAACAAGCATCCAGAGATTTCTTTGTACAAGGGTATGTGGGYTTCACTAGACTGCAACGTCATGTGCAAATTCTCCCTTTCTAATGAATTCTGCCTTTCACCATAAACAGAGGCTTATGTTCACTAGGAAGTATGGCCATAACCTCAAGGCTTCAGCGTTCTCCTAAAAAAGAAGCTGTTTAAAAAATAAGAACTGAGGAAGCTTAGAGCCCTGAGTTCCTACTTTATTGGCAGAGTTGTATCTACAGTTAGGCAAAATTTTGACCCAGTCACCCACGTGTCTCTCTTTCTCTATCCAAGCTTAAAAAGAGATTTGAACAACCCGTAGTTGTCTGTGGCTAATGGGACAACCAGGATGTTTYTGAGACCATCACCACCAACAGCTGTGACTGATATTACGGATATGGCATTTCAGTTTTCATATACAGTGAACGTGTATCTTAAAGTATTAGATGAAACTACTTGAATCTCTTCACTTACATCAGAGTCAAATCACCTTGTCAGTCATTGCTGACTGTCTTAAAGCTAAAAATCAGGCTGTTACAGTCCTCTGTATGTAAAAGTTCAGATAGGCAAGTCCCTAGACAACAATATTAGAGGGCAGAATGAAATCCTCTGAAGCTGCCAGATGTTAAGTATATGTTCACTTAAACTCACTAAGTTGGGAGAAGAATGCAGATTCAAAACTCAGATGAGCAGAGCAGAAACACAGAATCATTAAGGCTGGAGGCAATCTCAGGAAGTCTCTAGTCCAACCCCTGCAGGCAAAGCGGGGTCAACTATAGCCAATTGCTCAGGTCAGTGGTCAGTTGGGTTTTTATTATCTCTATTGATAGAAACTCTATAACCTCTCTAGCCAACCTGCTCCAGTGTTTAATCTCACAGTAAGAAAGTATTTTCATAGAATCAYTAAGGTTGGAAAAGACCTCTAAGATCATCAAGTCCAACCGTCAATCCAATACCACCATGCCCACTAAACCATGTCCCGAAGGGCCACATCTACATGTTTTTTGAATGCCTCCAGTGTTGGTGACTCCACCACTTCCCTGGGCAGCCTGTTCCAATGCTTGAGAACCCTTTCGRTGAAGATATTTTTCCTAATATCCAATCTGAACCTCCCCTGGCGCAACTTGAAGCCATTTCCTCGTTCTATTGCTTGTTACCTGGGAGAAGAGACCAGCACCCACCTTGCTACAGCCTCCTTTCAGATAGTTGTAGAGAGCAATAAGGTCTCCCCTCAGCCTCCTCTTCTCCAGGCTAAACAACCCCAGCTCCCTCAGCCGCTCCTCATAAGACCTGTTCTCCAGACCCTTCACCAGCCTCGTTGCCCTTCTCTGGACACGCTCCAGCACCTCAATGTCCTTCTTGTAGTGAGGGGCCCAAAACTGAACACAGTATTCGAGGTGCGGCCTCACCAGTGCCGAGTACAGGGGCACGATCACCTCCCTTTGCCTGCTGGCCACACTATTCCTGACACAGGCCAGGATGCCGTTGGCCTTCTTGGCCACCTGGGCACACTGCBGGCTCATGTTCAGCCGGCYGTCGACCAGCACCCCCAGGTCCTTTTCCGCCGGGCAGCTTTCCAGCCACTCTTCCCCAAGCCTGTAGTGTTGCCTGGGGTTGTTGTGACCCAAGTGCAGGACCCRGCACTTGGCCTTGTTGAACCTCATGCAATTGGCCTCTGCCCATCGATCCAGCCTGTCCAGATCCCTCTGCAGAGCCTTCCTACCCTCAGGCAGATCAACACTCCTGCCCAATTTGGTGTCATCTGCAAACTTACTGAGGGTGCACTCAACCCTCTTGTCCAGATCATTGATAAAGATATTAAACAAGACCGGCATAGATACATTTCTTACGTTTAAGTTTAATTTCCTGTATTTCACTTTCTGTCCATTGTCTCTCATCCTTTCTCTGGGCACAGTGGTGTATGGCTCCATCTTCTTTACCCCATCAGGTGTTTATACACATTGGCAAGATAACCTCCTGAGCATTCTCTTCCCCAGGCTGAACATTCCCAGCATTCTCGGCTGCTCCTCATGTGTCAGATGCTCCAAACCTTTAGTCATCTGTGTGGCTGGAGTCTCTCCAGTATGCCTTTCTCATACTGAGAAGCCCAGAACTGGACCCATCACTCCAGCTGTGGTCTCATCAGGGCTGAGCAGAGGGGAAGGATCACCTCCCTTGACCTGCTGGCAATGCATCCAGAGGATGCCATTGGCCTTCTTTGCTGCAAGGGCACATTGATGGCTCATGTTCAACTTGGTGTCCACCAGGACCCCCGGGTCCTTTTCTGCGCAGCAGCTTTCCAACTGGTCCACAACATGTACTGCTACTTGGGATTATTCCTCCCCAGGTGCAAAACGTTGCATTTCCCTTTTTTTTTGAACTTCATGAGGTCTCTCTTAGGCCGTTTTCCAGCCTGTCAATGTCCCTCTGCACAGCAGCACAGCCATCTGATGTATTACTAACCGCTCATCGAAGTTTTGTGTAGTCTGCAAACTTGCTGAGGGTGCACTTTGTCCCATCATCCGGGTCATTAATGAAGATGTTAAACAGTACTGGCCCCTGTATCAACCCCTGCTAGTGGCTGGTGTCCAGCTGGACTTTGTGCTGCTGTTCATAACCCTTTGAGCCCGGTAGGCCAGTCACTTTTCATTGCACCTCACAGTCTACTTACCTGGTCCGTATTTTAGCATTTTGGCTGTACATAWGTTATGTGGGAAGGTGTTGAAAGCCTTGCTAAAATTGAGATAAACATCATCTGCTGTCCCTTCGTCCACTGAGCCAGTTGTCTCCTTGTAGAAGGCTGTCAGGTCAGTCAGGCATGATTTCCCTTCGTATATCCATACTGATCTCACCTTCTTGTCCTTCAGGGTTTGTTCCATTACTTACTCAGGGACTGAGGTAAGGAGTAGTAGTACTGGCCTGTAGTTCCTTGGATCTTCCTTCTTGAAGATGGAGTGACATTTACTTCCTTCCAGTCCTCAGAAACCTCCCCTTACTGCCATGACCTTTCAAAGATAATGTACCCTTAGTAAACTTTAAAAATAGCATTGGTACCATTTAAAATTCTGTTTCCTTGCCCTTTTAGAGGTGAAATTATGGTTGCTGTTTCATAGCTGTGAATTGCTACTTTTCAGATGCTGTCATCAATGATAAAATAGTTATCAGTGTTAAAACAGCAATTTTACACCACTTTGTGGGTTTCATCAAATAATTCTCATGACTTAACTTTGTTGAATGTTGTTCTGCTTATATTAGGGAAAGTGTAGCATGTATTGCAGAAGTTGAAAATGCTTCATAAAATAAAGTGCACTTTAAGATCAATTTTGTTTCTGTAGTACAAGTATGTTTTGTCAACTTTATTTTCTGTAATAAAATAATATTCTTTTTATCCCATTTTTTAGCTTGTTTCTTTACTTACAAAGACAATACACTGATAGTGAAGGTAATGTTTTGTAGGATTTTGAGAGTGGATGGAATTTCTCTTGCATCTTGTTTTGAGAACGCATTTATTCGTTGTCTGCAGTTAGTGTCATAAATAGACAGAATTTCATGTTTTGCCATTATTTTTTCCAGTAAAGACAATTGTTCAGTTCATTAAGTCCTTAAATATTCTTTCCTGACTTCTTACCTAATATTTGCTGATGTTGGGGGGAGTTTTGTCTATGACTAATAAAATCATTGGTTCATGTTCTTCTTACAACATCCTAAAAAATATTTGTGGACTTACTCTGTCTAATCTGAGCTATCATTTACCAGTTGAAACATGTCTTACTTTTCCTATGTGATCAGACTGGTATTGGGAAGCTACAAGCGTAGCATTGTTGATGCAAATATATTGTTTCACGTTTTCTTATTTGTACATAATGCATCAATGTTTTTTTCAGGGATTGTGTAACAATAAATGAGTCCTTTTCCCCACTGTTCTTTTTGTTTCCATTTCCATTTTTACAGAGCCAGAATAAAAGCATAATGGATTTTTTTCAAATAAAAAAAAAAAMCAAACCCAACAAAAAAACCCAAAAGAAAATGTAATCTTGGTGAAAACATCTTATTACCGCATTGTGGGAATCTGAAAAGGAATCAAATTCCTTACCTTAAGCTAGAAGAAATATGATTAGACTTGTAATCTGCAAGTAATCCATGTATGTATCTTCGAAGGGCCAGATGCATAGCTTTTGYACTGTTGAACTCTTATTTAAAATGTGCACTGTTATTTAAAATATGTTCTGTTTCTCACTGTTKCAGTTGTTAAGATAATTTCCAAAGCGCAATCAAAGGAGATGCAGAGTATTCTTTAAGTTTGTAGTCAGAATGCATTAAGCCCCTAGTGATGCTTAGAAAGCAATGATCAAAAATGGAGTTACTGTAGCTTGACAAGTCACTGTCTGACATTTGAGTGCATGAAACATCCACGTACAGACTTCTACTCAGCCTACCTACTTAGCAGTAAATGCCAGGAGAAGACCACTTCAGTTAACCTAAGAGAAACTGAGGTGAGCCAGGTTACAACCCCTGGGTTAGTATGGCAAAGAGCATACCTGTAGTTACCCTGACCCAGCTGATACCGAATACGTTGATTTGGGTCTCAACCCTGTACTGCTTGCCGGCTTCAAGTTTTGTTCCATCCAGAAGGACAGCAGTGGTACTGAAGAATCAGAATAGTTTTGCTCTGCTGCTCTTGGACAGTAGTAGATGAACAGCTATCAAAGTGCACAAGCGTTTCTGTAGTGGTAGTGAAGGTCTGTTGGTGGCAGGATGTATGCTGTTTTGATAAGCTGCATGTTCTGGATGCTGGGGGCCGGAGTAAGTGCATCCAGGTTTAAGATGTAACCAGAAGCTGTCGTTTAAGGAAGGGTTCTGAGCTGATGTTCAGAAGCAGTAACGCGGTGACCATAATCCTGGTATTCTGTCTATTCCTGACAGCAGAATAGTGCAAAACTGAGTTGTACAGCAGCTGTTTGAGGCATGGGCCTCCTGCTCTTAAGTGCAGGCTTCATTTTCTATGCAGTGATAAGGTATTTTGGAAGTACAAATACAAGAAAAATGTTAATTAGTTTTTCTTTCTGTTTCTTTTAGGACTCCTCCAGGATGGTTTCAAGCAGGTATAAAAGGTATGAGATCTTTGTACATTGCTTTACATATACAGCTCTCCCAGAAGTAAAGCTGATTAAATGGGTGTTTGTAGTAGAGGCCATCCTGCTGCTACTGCAGATATATAGCCTGGTTTTTGGGTAAGGACCTGAGAGATGCAGCAAACTTAACCAAACCCCTCTATTACGTTACTATTTTAAAATAAATTCAGCTAGTATTTTGCTGGGTATGACTAGTGCAGAACAGTTTCCCAAGCAAATGTCTAACTTGACTACGCATTACCTAGGAGCTAGTAGTTTCACAGTTAACTTATGAACCACCGTCTTCTGACGTTTAATACAGGAAGATAATTTTGTTGCTCTCCACAGTAATATTGAAAGAAATTTCTATGGTTTTGTCATACTATTGTCTCAGCTGTAGGGGATACTGCCCACATGTAGCATGTCCTGTTTGTTATTTTTTTGTATTTGAGCCAAGTGTTACCCTGATCATTACTCAGGTTCTTCAATCAGAAAAATATTTCAGAAGCTCTTGATGCACCTGGCCAGTATGTGAAATTTTTGCCCATGTGRCATTAATGTTGACACAGCTATCACAATTATTAGGAAAATGTAATGGTAACACGGAGTCTAAAATATGTCAGCTGAAGCAAGGCATTTGTGTAAACATATTTTTATTTGACACATGAATGTATTCTCTTTTAGATATCCTTTACTCAAGTAAAATGTGTAGGTGATTAATTCATTTGTGTATATATATCCTGGCTGTAGAAGTAACTGCAAAGAGCACCTACAGTTATCTAGTCTTCACTGGTGTATTTTCCACCCCTCAGACTTGTTCACTTGTAGAATCATAGAATGGTTTGGGTTGGAAGGGACCTTCAGAGATCATCTAGTCCAACCTCCCTGCTGTGGGCAGAGACACCTTCCACTAAATTAGGTTGATCAAAGTCCCACCCAACCTAACCTTGAACACTGCCAATGATGGGGCATCCACAACTTCTCTGGGCAACCTGTTCCAGTGTCTCACCACCCTCATTGTAAAAAATAATAACCTATCCTGTTATGCTTTAGATTTCTTAGCATGGTGCTGTCTTTTATGTTTATATTCCTGGGTTCTCATAAACCAAGTTGAGTGATGCTTTTTATTGCTGTAGGGTTTTTTTTAAATYGCTTTGTCATTGCAGAATGGGTGGACTTGCTGTCACAACCTTAATAACTATATAATTTCATGATTACTTTCTTACTAATCAGACACATTTTAGTTCAGTCTCCATTTTCTCTTCAGTCCCTGTGCAGAATTCCATTGCTATTTGTATCTGCCGAATGCTTAGTGGTGTGTGTCATAGAGCTTTGTGGCTTTTCATAAACCTTATCTTTACTTTGTTCACATGCTGTATATCCTCACTCACTTGCAAAAACTTGGTTGYGTGGGGGGTGATAATAAATAGAAGTTTGCACAATCACATTCGTAGCTTATTTGAAAATAAGCTAATTCTTCTGATTAGCATTGCAAAAATAGGAAACTCCAAAGCTAGAAAATGCTAAAATAAGACTCGTTTGTGCAGTCTTTGTTCAGTCAGCTTTAGTTATATGTAGGGTGTACATTCTTTGTTTGTGAACTTTCCCCCTCGGGACTGGCATCACATTCAGGAGGAATCTGACTTGCTGTGAGCTGCTGTTCAGTATTTTGTTATGTATGTTGCCATCTATCTTACTCATTGCATAATCTTCAAACCTCATATTGAAAACAAAGGATTATTTTCCTGTGAGGTCAGCATAGTGCCCGGTGYTCACAAATACTAAGAGGGTTTTAGTCTAACTGTACCTTCATGAGGTACACAGTAGCTAATATTTTATAGAGAGACTCAATGCTCACTGTGATTAGAGTTAGCAGTATCTATTGATTTTTTCCTCTATATTTGAAATTTTCTACCCTGCTCCCATTTAATTTTTCAGGTAAGAGTACTTGAACAAAGTATAGCTCCCAATGGCTTTGCTTTCTGGTGTGAACGCTAAAGTCAGGATCAGAGTCCTCTTCTGTTCTGGCAATGTTTGGCTTGTTTGCCCCTTCCAACATCTGCAATAAGGGAAGCTCCTAGAGAAAACTACCTCCTCTACAGTAATTCTCATTCACGGTGGTGTAGATCTCACATCCCAAATACAGCAGAAGTCCTTTGGAAATTGAAAATGCMGTTCTGTGGTTACACCTAGTACTGGAATGTGAATGCCAAAAGGCTGAATTGAGTCCATAAGCTGCTTGAGGGCTCAAATATGTTCAACTTCATGTGCTTTTAACAGTTTTGGGTGTACTCCCTTAKGTTTTCAAAGCAAATTGAGAGCAAAGCATGTTCTCACATAGAGATAACCACTTTGAGATCCCACTTGAAACTGTTACTTGTGCTACCCTGACAATAGGTGGTCAGTACTTTGTGGGGGAAAAGAGACTGTTAGTAAACTTTACAGGCATATGACAGCAAAAGTGAAAAGATAATGTTTGCCTAAATTCTTGGGCTCTGTTGTGGACTCCCCGCTCCAGGAAGAATGCATTATTTATCAGAAATTTTCAGGTCATTTCCCCCCATCTTTACTACTCCTGTTCCTTATCTTTTGCTTTCTCCCTCTTCCCCAGTTGTTCCTCATCAGAAGTGACATCTCTTCATCTCAGCATTTTTCTTCACTTCACTGGTTTCCATTTCCTAGCCCAGTTAGTCACCCTTTCCTTTCTCTTTCCCTTTCTCATACACCCTTGTATTTAACCATTGAGGTCCTAGTCTTCTCTTTGATATTTTTCTGTTTTCGTTTTTTCCCCTGTTTTGTCTCCATCCTCTGTCCTCTTCTGACTTTTAGTCCTGAGTTACTGATACCATCCTGGGCTTCCAGTACCTTCCCATTCCCTCCCCATATAGCTGTTTTCATGTCTGCATTGAGATAGATACCCAGCCTCCTGGCTAATGGAATTGCTGTTCTCTCAATATGTTCCAGGGCTTAAGGAATTGCACAGATTTTACTACCTATTTAATCAGACACACTGGCTACTTTCCCTTATATGGATTCAGCAATCCATGGTTAAACATTTATATGACATTGCTGAGAAATCCATTTCACCGAGTGCCCATTGACTGGAAGACATGTTTACAAATGAACTCTGCTGGCTGCTGTTGTGTTATTCTACTTCTGTTCTGGCTGACTTGGACAAACTGAGCCTGTCCTCTTATGCAGTAAAGTAAATAAAAGTTTGGGATGAGGATCTTAATCTATAATTGTAGTCTGTCTTCTGAATTTACTTAAAAAATTCTCGTACTTACACCCCAAAAGTTTGTGTAGGGGTTCCTTTGTAGTTGCATGATCAACCGCATAAAATATTTCCAAAAGAAAGTGATGGTTCTGTTCTGATCTGGAGTGGTACTGTAAGATCTATTAAAGGCATGACCAGAATCTTCAAGGTCATGCTGATATGAAGGCCACAGGACATGTTCATGAGAGTATTTGGGAGTTGTGACCAGCCATCTGTCCTGACTGCAAGCTTCATGTGATTAAAATGTGTAGGTATCCTTCAGTGGTAAAAGCCCATATCACCTTCCTCATCTTCCATTTCTCCCTAAGCTTTTCTTCATGTGATATGCCTCATCATGGCCATTCCAAACTTCTGTTACTGTTAACTGGGTCTACCAGTTTTTGCGCTGCTCTGTGAGTAATTATTTTAAAGCAACAAGCACGTTG
Source organism: Oceanodroma leucorhoa (assembly GCA_030449065.1). Classification (NCBI taxonomy): domain Eukaryota; kingdom Metazoa; phylum Chordata; class Aves; order Procellariiformes; genus Oceanodroma; species Oceanodroma leucorhoa. Next base: position 4,894,253 of record JASVER010000038.1, on the reverse strand, counting down.
CGGTTAGTAAGAATGGTTTTCTGATTCAGGTCTGATGCTATCAGCGTAGTTGATGTCAGCACTGATTTATCAAACAAGAGAATGACAGTGTATTCTATTTATTGAAGTATTTGAGTATAATCTACATGTAAACATGAATTACGTTTCTCTCGTATTCTGTGAACTAAAAAGTTTGTTTACAAGTAGCAGTAAAGTAAGAAATGTATGTGGACATAGGAATATTTTTATAAATATAGAGRATTTGTTTTAGCAGCTTATTTTTAAGACTGTCTACTAGCTTCTGAACCAATTTAGGTTCTTTTTTAGAAATGTCTTAAATTGAAAAGAAAACCTTGCAAATTGGGATTTAAAATAACTCAGAAGATTTTTGCATGACTCATGGATCAGACAGATCAGGCTGGATCAGTTTACAGAAAGAGTTAGATTAAAACCTCTTAGTGGTTTAGGGGTGTGTTCCCCTTATAAGTTTGTTTATTAGTGGAAATGAGTAGAATATGGTATGGCTTTGTGGCTTCCAGACAAAATGTCAGAGGGTTTTTTCCCCCCTCTTTTAGGATGGTACGGCACACTAACATGGAACCCACCGGGCAGAGACCCTTGCCCACTAGTTCTAAAAGACCACATTGTACTCGAGTTTAACATTCATGCAAGAGTTGAAAAATAAATGAGGAAGAAGAGATCACAAGAAGAGAAGAATAGTGCTTCAGTGCACTCACTGGAAGTGCTGTGAAGGAAATGTTAAAGCCCTGCTGAAATTCTCGTGCTCAGTGTTTTTAGATTACTACAGAGCTTAAACTATAACAATTTACATTCCATCATACTAACCTTGGTCTCACTAGTTCAAAAAAATACAGCTGCAAAATGCTATTTCATAACACTACGCCCAGACTTGCCTACTTGTCTGTGTTTGGGAGTTCTGCAGCAAGGGTTGGCTGTTGAAGCACTGTCTCCTCTAGCTTGTTACGTTAGGACTGCTACTGTGCAGATATGAACACTTAAAATAGACAGGGGTCACTCAAGGCGCTTTTCTTGAGTTTCGTATCCCTTTTCAACCAATGGTGATGTTATGAGAAGGCAGAAACATTTAGGGTTTATTTCTGCAGAAGTTTTTGATGGTCTAAGTTGAGCCTCATTATCCCTTGTGCCAGTGCTCACACAACTGGACAGGGTGATGCTTCAGGGAAGCCACTGTGGCTGAAAGTTGATGGCTTCCTTTGCTGGGCTGCTGGATTGCTGCATCAGCTCCTTGAATGGTTTCCTACTCGGTCACCTGAAGGCCATAGCCAGACAAGGGGAGGAGGCTAGGAACGTACAGCTGTAGAGAAGACAAGACGGCCTTTCCTTAGCTCAGCTCTGAAAGCCATGGACTTGGCTTAAGCAGTCCGAAGTAACAAAGTCCAAGGTGGCCTATTGAGAAATATAGTCTTTTGCTCATTCTTCCAAAGAAGCTGTTAGCAACTGACTGGATTTCAGTGACATAATTAGGAGTTTCCAAATCCAGTATAGTTGCAAGATTCTGGCAATGAAAATACCTATATTGTAGTTGAAATCAATGAAATCTGGTTTTGACTGGGTGATTTTAATTGGATGAAATTGCAATTTGAACAGTGCTTCAGGAAAACATTGAAAGAACCAAAGAAGCATTGGAAGGAGCAAGATTTATTCCACCTTCCTGTAATATTGCTGTTAGACCTGCCCCTTTGTGAATAACTGATTTTATTTGATATTAAAGGAAATTACTAGAACATCATTCTGACACAAAATTTTTGTTTCTGTGTAAGAGTAGTCAAACTGCAATGTGGGTTGATTTTGCTATATGATTTTTATTTAAGTACAGCCAGGAAAGATCTTTCAAAAGGAAGTCTTCTTAAGCTGCAAAAGTGTTTYCTGTTTTCAGCATTCTAGTACAGGAATACACATTTAAAATGAGGTTTTGATAGTGGCTAATTGAAAGTAAGCTGATGGAACAACAAGTTGAATTTTGTTAAATGTTGAACATGCCCTTTGGAAGCAGTTGTGACAGATGTTTCTATCCAGATGCATTCTCATTTRCTACTCTCCAGGTGGGCACTCTAATCTAGTGTACATATGGCTACAAATACAATCTCAGACACTCTTCGTGAAAAATAATTTAAAAAATACTGTGGCTAGATGTTTCAACTGCAAGTGTTGAAACAGTCATGTGCATAAGTTACTTGAATGCCAAAAAGTGGAATACGTTTTGAATTGCATTCTTGAGTAGTGACTAAATTTTTTCAACTTGCCAGACCCCTATTGTTTTTCTTCTGGTGCTAATGACCACTTTTACCCAGTGTACATCTACTGACAATAGGCTTTCTCTTCTTTCATACCTTTCATGAGATTCCAGCAACTTCCAAGTTGCAAGCATTTGGAAACCCATATTCAGTTAGAAAGCAGAGAAAGCAAGGTTTCAGYTGCAGTCTCAAACTAAATGGGTTCTGCTGTCCCATGCATGCACTTTTCCCCTCCTCCCCCAAAAGAAGGCATAAACCCGATTTGTTTTCTTAGTAGTATACAAAGCTCTTCAGTTTGGACAGATTATCATTATTATTATTATTAGCAGTAGTATGCTGTTACATACTTATAAATATAAAATAGATTTTTTGTATATAAAACATACAGGTTTATTTCCATAGAGGTATCTTTGTTGGGCCTGGTTGATAGGTATTTTCTCTTTAAAGCATAGACACCAAGTTCAGTGATACTGTTATTCTAGATAAGTTTGCTTTCTTGTTTAAGGCTTGCAAAGTGACATTGTATCTGAAGGCTAAAATTCCRTGCTGTGCAAAAGATACATCTACCATGTCTCGGACTGTACCTTTTTTTGCTGTTGCTGTGTACTGGACATTGGTTATAACAGCCAAAATAATGAACTTTGTATCTGTCATGCTCCTTTTGTTAGGTTACGGACTACTGTTTCTAAACAAATGTTTTAAACAAACTAAATGTTTTTTTAAATCCCATTTCCTAGAAGTCCTCATGATATGTCCTTTGTACTTGCTGATACTGAAAAGGAATSCGTTCAGTAGCATCTGCTCCCCAGTGGAATAGATGAGGAAATTTTTGAGTGTGAGTTTCAGGGAAAATATAGAAAATATCTTAATTTTCAGTATTAATGAAACCCTTCCTACCTAGGTATTCTTTCTTCTAACTTTCCTGTAGGAGCATCTGCCAATATATCACTCACTGGAGCCGAGTTCAGATACTCCAGTATATTGGCAAAAGGGTTCATTTTTGAGTGATGAAAAATTGAGGCTTTTTAATGTGGTCTGTCCTTGTGACATTAACAGCATGAAACAGCGTATCTTTCAGAAAGCTAAAAAATCTAGAATTTATAGAGTTAAGCTAAAATATTTCTCTTACGTTGTGTTGCAATGTGCGTATCCGGTCCTAGAAATGTTTTTTAAAAATATCTTCTAGATGAAGAATAAACAGTGCTAAATATGGTAATAACATTAGGCTACAAAATTCCTTACAATTGTGTCAGTGTGCCTTGGAAACTTCACACATACTGGAGCAAAACAATATTTATATCCATGAAAAGATATCCCTTTGTGAGATACTCCTGCTTTCGATTTGCACTGTATCCATCTAGATTTGCACATTGACAGCAGGGGTTTTCTAGGGTCATGAAATGTAAAACTGTTAAATGAACACATTAATCATATACTCATCTGTGTTTTAAAGGAAATGTTGCAGGGATACTCATAGTGCTTTTCATTCTTTTCCTAAGTGCTCTAGAAAACCATTGTATACATATTTCAGCTGGTGATTTCACAGAATCATGGACTGGTTGAGGTTGGAAGGGACTTCTGGAGGTCATCTGGTCCAACCCCTCTGCTCAAGCAGGGCCACCTAGATCCGGTTGCCCAGGACCATGTACAGATGGCTTTTGAGTGTCTCCATTCGAATTCTCCTGGTGAAGACAGAACAAGGGTTTTTTTTTTTTTTTGTCTTTGGCTGTTTAACTGTATATTTTCAAAGTCAAAGAAGTGTGGGTTTGGTGGATTGGGGAGTGAAAGATCTGTATCTCTCTGCCTGGTCCCAGGGCACTCTGTTCTGCTGCTCTTAATTATTCGTTAGATTCTACACTGAAGGTAAATATTGCTATTAGGAAGAAAATAGCTATGGTAAGAACACTGTTAAATTTGTGACTTTGAAAATGCTTGACTTGTTATATATATTTAAAATGGCACTGGTTTTGTACATAGTAATCACAATGGAGAACCCATAARCTTTTTTAGCTTATGTGCATTTGCGGTGCTTATCTGTTAAGATTCCATTGCAGTGATTTTTAAGGAATAGACACATGATCTAAAGCAAAAAACTGAGCTATGACAAACTGCTGTGTATCCAAGTTCTGAAGTAAAATATTTGGAAATGGCATAAAATTAATACGTAGGGCTGCATCACTTTCTCACTTTGGTTTGCTTTCCAGTTCCTTACAGGCCATATCCATAGTTCCTGAAAAGTTAGTTGATTCATGTAAGCTTCTTACTTTTTGGACATGTACTTTTTTTCATCCTTTATGTTTTCATCTACTTAAAAAGATGCTTGGTTTAAACTCCATAGTGGTACTTTACTTTTTAAAGTAAAATTGTTAACTTGTTTTTTTAATGTGCACAGTTCATAAAACTTTTAAATCTTTAAAAATAAGATAGAATAAGTGTAAGTGTGTGTGTAAAGTTGATGACCTATGTGATGAGATCTGCATTATCCAAGTATTCGACTCCCTGAGGCAGTGAATTTACTGAGTTGTCAGCAACACAAGGGCTGTGAAATAAGTTCTCTACAGTTTATTAGACTGACCTATTGAGTGTTTTGGAAAGCACTTCTTGTTACTTCTATCATTTCCATTTTGTTAAATGTAAAAATAGGTGTCTGCTTTGCTCTCTGCCTTTGTAGCACAGCTAATACACCAGAAGACGATGCTCCAAATAGATATTCCCGAACAGACAGGACAACTTACAGCAGGTACAGCAGGGATGCAAATTCTTCTGGCAGTTCTCTACCTAGTAACGCTTTGGAAAAGAGGATTGAGGAACTTGAAAGGGTAAGTACCACTAACATGTGCATGGCATACATCTGAAATAAAGTACTTTAACTCCATGGGGAAATTTACAAGTAAAATATATAGAAATGATGATAAATGCTTGAAGTACAGATAGTTATGTCTATAAAAATGTGTAAAGAGTCAGATTGACTGAGAAGAATGTGAACTTTCTAATCACATGTTTAGTTTTCATTTGGTATAMAAGTGAGAAATAGTTGAGGTGTAAAGATCATATGTTTAGAGAGCCAGCAGTGCTCTGTGTATTTCTCATATGTACCTCGTGACCCACCAACACAGGGCAAATAATTTGGGAGAAGGAGAGGGGCTCACTGGCTGTTCAGAAAGTTAGCAGGCCTGCTTCTGGTCTACTTCTTGTTTTGGATATTTTTTTAATGTACTGAAATATAAAATCTAATTGCTATCCAGTTGTTTGTTAAAGTTTTAAACATTTAAAATACTTATTTAAAACAGTTTTCATTATTTCAGACATTCTTCATACAAACAATTTTGGGAAAATGTAATAATGTTAAAGCTGAGATTTTCACCTAAACCAGTATTTTGCTAAATAACGTCATCTGTGTAATCTATTACTGTCCTCTCCGTCTTCCTCTGAAGTGGATTTTTGTGGGTAACTTGCCAAATATTCTTGAATTTGTATGGATGAAAGTTACTAAGTAAACACTATTTGAATAGATATTTTTTGGAAAGGATGACAATAAAGAATATTTTGTAGAATTATTTTTTTTTTTTTTTTATGACTTGAGGAAGCCTGATTTGAGTGAAGTACACCATAATCCTCCCTTCCAAATCAGCTTCTTTCTGAAATAATTTAACTGCCAGTAACACAGTAAATAGAGGAAGATTTAAGGAAGAAAGAATAACCCTCCCAATATAATAAATTTGGAAGCTGATACTTCACATTTATTTACCTCTGGTTTGGGCCTCTATCCAATTTTGCATTCATGCTAAAGTTAAATATTAATTAAAACATTATCTGTGGAATCAGAGCTATCACACAGGTTTGCTGCRGGTAAAATATTTTCTTAGATGTGATTCTTTAGCTCCTTGAAATGTAAGGGCTTGAAGATGTGGGTTTGACTTGCTGTAGAAAAGGAATTATAGGTAAGAGTGTGTATGTTTTTCTTCTTTGTTTGTTTTAAATAATAGTAACTTAAAACTGTCTCAAAAGCAAAAATTACATTTCAAACTTCATTGCATATTCTGGTTTTAGGAACTTGCAAAGGAGAGACAGGAAAATGTGAGATTAATGAAGATGACACAGGACAAAGAGGAACTAATTGGAAAGCTGAAGGAAGAAATTGATTTATTAAACAGAGTAAGCACATACTTTCTTATATAGTGCTATAAAAAGAGGAGATAAAAGTCTCTGCGTTCTCTGTGCTCTTCTTCAGGCACCCGCATCCACTGGGCAAGGTCAGAAGAGAATTAAGTGTGGGGTTTTTTTCGTATTTGTGTAACTTTTCAAGAGGCATGTCAATAAGTTACATTTTTTCCAGGTGATTTCTGTTTGTCATGATTAACTTCTATAAGTTGTGTGTTATTGAGTACCTGAATTTCTTGTTGCTATAAGTGTTCATAGAACAAGGTTATAAAATCAAGAGTTCTTTACTGCCTCTTCTTTCCAAATTCAGTACATGGCATACCAGGAAATAATTAAGTTGCAGTTTTGACATTTTTCTCAATAAATTATTACTCAGGACTTTTGTTAGACAAAATAATTATAAATTTAATTTCATTTTAGTCAGCTTTTAATTGTTAATAGTTTAGATGATCTTAGAAAGATTTGGGAGTAAGTGCTTTATTTTCTGACACACATTCTCACATTCTTTATTGTTAATCCCCAAGTAAAGGCGAAACAAGACAGGGGGCAGGAGAATTGGGCTAGCATCACTCAGGCAAGGTCTGTAGGCAGGAGAAGAAGGGATAGAAGAGTGAGAAGTGCTTGGGAATGGGACAGGATGAGAACTTTTAAAGTTGATAGACGATACGAATTTTAACAACTCCCGGTTTTAAGGGCAGACTGGAACTCTTTCATAGAATGGATTAGTGACCTCATCTTGAACTTCCTGGCTGAGGGGCAGAGCCTGGATGTACTAGGGAAATATGCTTCTACTGGTGCAGTGCAGACATTCCCATAAACATTCAGAAAAAAAAATTCAGAACTGGCTTTGGTCAATCCAGTAGTGAAGAGAGGCAGTAACTCTATGTGCATAGTGGCAAACTTTCATTTTGCACTATTCATTTGTAGCAAAGGAGGATGACAAAAGTTTGCAAACTAATCTAGAGGACTAAAGTAGCTAAGATTATTCTGAAACAAATAATATTCTTTTTTTTTTAAAGGAAGTTGGAAGTTAATTTGTAGGATAAATGAAGTATTGTCTGTTTTGGAGAGATTTCTATTTTAATTGGAGAATTGGTCTTTATGCCATTTTTCCATTCTGCAAAGAATCTGTCACATCTAAGCTGATGACCTTATTACAGTCAAGGCAAGTGTTCATTCCTTCTACATAATGGATGGCAAAGCTACTTAATACTGCTGGTCACACCTGGCTTCCTGGCTCAGAGGTCAGAAAGAACAAATGAAAAGACCCTAAATCACCRAAAGCTTGTGTTTTAGGACCATGACTGTTTGCAAGGTTTGCTATTCCAGAAACAAGTTACTTTTTTTCTGCTATATTTTAAGTATGATGTCCTRAATTAAATCCATCGAGTGTCTAACTAGAAACCATCTTTGAACATTTGCAGTGAAGTCAAGCAAGTGCCTGTGCCTTACCTGTGTTGAAATATGATGGCAATTTCCGCTTGTTGTGTGGAAAGAAAACATAAACCAGAATATAGTCCTTCCAAAAACCTCTTTATTATAAAATGACTAAAATTGTACCGTTCCATGAGATATACAAAGCCACCTTATTGGTGCTCCCTAGGTAGCCTCTCTCAAATGCAGAAGAGAATGTTTTCTTATTTTCCTCCATCAGGTCAGCATTTATTATAGCTGTAACATTGTCTGTTAGCTTAATTGCAGTGCAAGTTATTTATGTTTGCATCCCTTGGAGTTTTCTTAACGATGAAATAGCTGTCTTTTGGCTTGATGACCAGCTTAATAATTTGTCATCTTACATAAGTTTGAACCCATGTCTCAGGTGATGCTTCCATTAAAACAGATGCAGTTTTACTTTCTTTTTTAATAGCTCTTGGATTTATAACTGCTTCTGTATTGGCTATCCATGTGGATTTAGAGAGAGGAAAGCTTTAGAATATTAAGAAAAGCTACAGAAATACTGCATCATTCCCATGGCAGAAGGTTATGGAAGTTAATAGTGCAGTCATATATGCCTAAGATTTATTATCAAAACTGAGATCACGAGAGCCAGCACTCTGTTCTTCATGGAACGTTACTGTGTAGACCTGGCACCAGGATTGGATGCTTTGATTGGAAGAACAGTTGCGATCTTCAGCCTTCTGCTCAGATAAAAGGATGTCTTGTGGACTAAACTTTACTTAGTGAACTTATGCAGAGATCTCTTTAAATTTTGCTGGTATGTAACCTAAATAGGGGTCTTCAAATTTCACAATCTACACATTCATGGTATTTCTCCATCTTTTATATTAATCAACATGTGCAGTTATTGCATGTTAGGTTGTACAGACATGGAAAGAATTCTGAGTCAAAGAGCCTAAATAACATTTTAAAATGCCATTTTATTGCATAGCTTTCTGATTGCTCAGCCCTCATATTTAAAGAAATGGTCTTTCTGGAAGTTTCAGTCAGTTCATAACCATAGATGTATCCTTCTTTGGCAAAGATCTTGTGTTACGCTTGAAAAACTGTTTTTCCTAGAATCCTGAAAACTTCTTGGCAGACTTTTTCTCATTTTAAGTAAACATATTTATTTAATGTAACAATATAATTACTGGCTGAGATCAGTCAGTACATCACAAAATTACTTAAAGAACATGAGCTGCATTTATATTGAGAAACAGAAAAAGCTTTCTGCCCTAAATGGCATTCTTTCACTCAAATACATTAGCCACTAAAAAGTATGTCTGCCACGTTTTTTGTAAGAAAGGGGTAATTGCTTCATGAAAACCTCAAATGTCTGAAGGGAAAGGCCTCTCAAGACATTTAAATATTTGTAGGCTAAGTTCAACTGTTGAGTAGTTTACACTTGGTCATCTCTGACCTCACTAAGATGTCATTGTAGTTAAATGTGTGTTTGGAGAGAGAGTGCCAGTGAGGATTTACAATCCAATTAGTGTCAGTTGTGTAGTTATCGGTTCCTTTGGTATGTGAAGTCCAAGGTTTCCTGCTATTGCATTTTTTTTTTACTAATAAGCATACATTAGTGTTGTAATTTTGAATACGAAACTTTAAATTTCAGAGTGGCAAAAACCACCTGCATCTGTTTCTGTAGATATTTAAACTKCAATAGTTATTTTGCTGGCTCATGTTCAAGAAACTCTTACTTGTAGAGTAATCTTTGGAATGTTATTTTTGCAGCATAAATATTTCACAAACTTTTAATATTTTATTTTAAGTGAATTATAGGTATTTTAAACAGAAGGTTTTTAGGTAAGCTTTAATTGAGGCATCTGATGGCTAGGTTAACAACAAGTTTAAACACAGTATTATGTATACTGAACTAAAAAAAAATATCATTTTATTGAAAAAATGTTGTCCCTTCCATCTGATTATTGATCTGAACTGCACAAGAGAGAAAACAAAGTGTGTTTCTTACAGTTACATAGTAAACTGTATTTATAGTAGCTATCCATCAAAACTTTCCGTGTTTAGATGTTTAAGTCACTTGTATCTGTTATGTCGGAGTGGTCAAATGCTGTTCCTGGAAGTCTTTCGTACTGTGATGCAGCATTACTTCTGTGAGGCTAAGAGGAATTTCTTCTAGTGACTTCTTGATTCTGCATTACAAAAACAATAAGGTAATGGTGAAGACATTGTGGTATGGATTTTGGCTTGGCAAACTGAAGAGGCTCTGAAAAAAATCATGATACCAATTAAACACAACATCTCTAGCATGCACTTCTGGAATGACTCCACTAAAAAGAAACAAGAAAATAGGCTCCGTATGTCAAACACCGCTTAAGAGCTTAAAGGAACAAGAGAGAGAAAATCTTTCCTTTACTACTGTTTTATGTTTAATCTAGCATGGCAACAGTAGGGTTTTGCAGACTTCAATCAAAAGGCATCTGAGATCTCTAATGAGATCCTGGTTCTTCCTCCTTTGCCTGCCTTTCATTTTCCTCCTTAAAGTGCTGTCCTTGAGGTCACTCTTCTGTTTCTTCACTTTTTCATTCTCATTCTGTTTCTTCCGTATTTTTTTTGTACAGTAAAATTATTTTTACCGAAGTAATGCTTACATTAAACAGCCAAGTTCACTGGTTTTCTCTTTAAAGGCTTKAAAAGACTTGGTAGGAAGTGAAGAAGTGAAATGGGAACTGGGTAAATATGGTAATTGGTGGAAAAAGGATAAACATCTGGGGGGAGAGCAATCTATTTTAAGCACCCGTTATTACTGTGTATGCTGTCTGTTCTTTCAGTAGCAGTTTAGGCAGAAGTTACAAAATGCCTATTAATTTTTTTCACAGAAAATGAAAAAAAATGGGCAGGCAGTACTTTTTCTGAAAATTTTGATAATTTAAAGCACAAAGCAGGTCTTCTTGCAGTAATAAGCAGTGATGTGTATATGTGAGTGGGATAGCTGCAGACAAGCATAGTCTGGGGGGCAGAGGCAATAGCTGACTAATACGCTCTCTGTGTATGCCAATAAAATAATCACGCCCATTGTATTTTGGTTTCTTGACGCATTAATTCCTGCTGTAGCTTTGGTTTTGATTATATGTTTCCATTTAAAGGTGCTTGTACATGGGAATATAATATTAATGTTTTGTAATTACAGTAACACTTGGAAAAARGCCAGTTTACCAAATTTAAAGGTAGCTACTGTGACACTAATTCTTCCCAACCCCAACATCTTTATTTCAGAGCTAAGATGCTAAATTCCTGCTGCTACTAATTGAGAGTTTGTATTTATGTCCTGAGAAATGTTTATTTTTCTTTTTCCTTTCACAGGACCTCGATGATATAGAAGATGAAAATGAACAATTGAAGCAAGAAAATAAAACCCTCTTAAAAGTTGTTGGACAGCTGACAAGGTAGAAGATTCAAGCCTCAGTGAGGAAAGATTTAAAAACTACTGATTGAACGTTAAGGTCAATATAGTAATACTTCCTGTGTTGCAGTATGTTATAATAACTGTCTTTATATTTATTGTTAGGAAACCAGATGAATGTTTATTTTCATAGTACTTTCTTCTTCATTCAATGAAATGGCATCAAATTTGGGGTATATTTTTAGCTTTCTTTTTGCATAAGAATAATTACAATTTTTGACGTATTTCAAAATATTAAGTTCAAAAATATCTGGGTTTTGTATCTTCAGATTACATCTGGATAAATTACAGTAACTTAAAATTCATAGCATCAAGATCACTTTCAGTCCATGTGGGTGTATATTTTTGAAATGAATGGAAGCAATACATATAAGCTTTGTTTACACAGATCCAAAATATATATTTTGGGAATTATTTCCTTTTTTGTTTAAACAGCTGTAAAGTGGATGCCTAATCACTGATGTATAACATTTTGCAGATTGATTACTTGCTCTAAAACTCTTGTATGTTGAGGTTTTTTTACCGTATCTGAAAGACTGACAATAGTAGAGAGTAGCAATTTTTTTTTCTGTATAACAGTATTCTGGCAGGAGAGGGAGGTTTTATTAAAAAAAAACAAACCCCAAACCAAAAAACAATAAATCACCTGTGATATCAGCATTAATGAGTTCTTAGAATCATATTGAAGTTGTGCACTGCAGTTTATTTTAAAGCTTTTGCTTTAGCAATGAAATGCAAGTTTGCTATCAGACAGTAAGTTTGCTGTGTTGAGAATTCAGCCAAAGCCTGGAACTTTCATTTTAGCGAAGACACTTCTGCAATATACTCTTCTACTGAAAGCTGTCATCTTAGAATTTGTAGTGATCACAACCAATATGAGTTTTTTGATGTTTTCATTTTTTAAGCTGGTTGAAAATTTTTGTACATAACAAAGTAGAGAGGCATACAAGTGATTCATGCTCTTTTGAAACATCAAATGGTTTAGATCCTTTTATCCTTGATTTTAAACTAACAAGGTGTTTAAAAAGTGCCTTTTTAGATGTTCCGATCCAGTTATGACTGCATACTGATTCTTCTATAACATGATAGTAGACAAAATTTTCATTTGACATTAACCACAGACCTCAGTTAACAATTCTCCTCTTAAAATTCTTGTTAGGCTGAAATTTGATGTACTTTATTTCATCTTAATACAGCACATTTTTCTTTCCTGATCAGAATAAATGCATATGTCATTTGAGTCAGGACACTAGAAATGAAAACATGTTGAAGAGTCCAGGCTTTTTCTTGTCCATTTTGAAGTTTGGTGTCAGAAAGTTGCATGCATATAGCTTTTGTTACCTTAAAACTTAAAAGCAACTTTAACATATAATAACGATCACTTTTTCAGATTTGCCAATTGTTTTCTTAATGTGTGTTTAATGACTGTAAGAGTTTCTTAAATTTCAAGTCCAGGTATTATTGTTAYGCCTTGGATTGTTTTGGGTATAGGATAGGTTATTTTGCATTTGTGTATTCTAGTGAGGAGGAACTTTTCAGAGCTTTAAAGTGTTTTTCAAGACACGTATATTCCAGGATGCCTTGATTTTTTTCCCTCAGAGTGGATGAGATCCCATGGGATACCATTTAAAACCTTTACTCAGAGGTTTAAATGATATGGGGGGTTTGTATAGGCCCTCTGAACTACGATACACACCAATGAATATTGCTTTTAGTATTATTCAAACAGTAAGAATTCCCTTAATTTATCAGTTTCATGAAATTAAAAATTCAGTAAAAAAATCAGTTGAGATGAATGCCTTCTGAATAAATRTGAAACTTCCTCTGGAAGAACATCTGATTTCCTTCTCTGTGTACTAGGTTGGAAATATACATACCGATTTACAGCATGGGATGTCAAACATATTGAAGCATCATTAAGGGGTTAATGCAGAACACACAGATATATTAATATGAAGTTGTAAATGAGATATTTCATAAACTGTAGTCTGCATACATTTTAAACTAAAGAACAATGACAGCAAAGAACATAAGCAAGAATTACTTGTTGTCATATTACCTCTTCTTGGTTTACATGTGTATTGACTAAAACTGAGTGGCAGAAACCCCAAAGTTGGGATTTCTTTTTTAACCTGGACATCTAGCTGATAGGAATATTTGGCAGAAGTACTTCTGATACCCTAGCTTGAGGAGGTACTGGCCAGGGAAGTTTCCAAATATTTGAAACCAGTAATGCTTCAGGCAGAATGTGTGAACAAAGGAACTGTTGGGAACTCACAGTTAAAGTATCTCAGGACATTATTGTTGTTGTGAATTATTATACAAATGTAAAACTCTTCATGGCTTTAAAAATTCCCACAAATTGTATCTTGAAGCATAACACTTCTGCTGACATTTTGGAAGATTTAGATGGCTTTTTGGAAAAAAGTGTGTCAATAACAATTCGTTATCACTTACATTATCAGGCCCTTGGGAGAAGTTTAGTAGACTCTAGGAAAAATGTATTATGTAGAATGTTAATAACCATCTAGCCATTACTTGCCATTATCTTTTTATTTCAGTAGGGGACTCATAGTCAAGCTCAACATAGAATAAGATTTTATCCTAGGTGATTTGAAGGTGTTAAATTAGCTACCTTACCAGTAATTCACTAACCAATGTCCACGTCCTCGTCAGTCCAACACCTCGATCATACTCAGTTGTGTGATTTAAAAGCAGAGAGACTGCTGTAAATGGGAACCTTGGGAAGTCTATGTGATTCCTGAATGAATCTGGGTATTAACGTACCTAGGCTAAATTAATCTACTAGGGCTTTGAGGGGTGCGGGAGGGGGTGCTTTAGTATTCAATATTAACTGTTTGGGTATGTCTCTTGGAGATTTCTGAACCTTCATGTCTTAAAATTCATACAAAACTGCTTCTAGCATATGTGTTCTTGGGTAACCTGGGTCACCTAGGAAATCTAAACAGAAAAGTACTCCCATTGACTAAAGCAAATAAGACAATTTTTTTTCAAAGTACTTTAATAATGAACAGCACATAATTCCTATTTTGATAATGCAAAGTGATACTCCTGTTATGGTCACATACTGTTGTATAGAAAACATACACTACATCCAGAGCTGAAGGTTAAAGTTGTGCAGAAATATTTTTTTATCGTTGATAATATGCACTAATGTTTGTGGGATTTATTCCCTAAAGAGGAAGTTCAACCATATATAAMTGTTGGTGATTTTTACAAGGAAATTCAAAATGGCTCATTTTTCTTCTTTTAAATAATTAAATGGCCAAGTTTAAGTTCAGTGTTACTTGATGTAGATATTAACTGAAAGAGTACAGTCTGTATTTGCAAATTAGTGTTTTTTCTGTCTTTAAAGCAAAATTTTTCTTTGTTAATTATCAGATTTGTATTTACACATTCGGAGATTAATTATTTCTGTGTTAGATTGGCTCTGATTTTGAGAGCTAGAGTGAGAAAAGAGGGTAACAAGAAATAAATCAGTGACTTCCAAAGTAGGAAGTAAAACCTAATTATTATTTTTTTTTTCATTCAGCTGTACTGAGAATTAGCTGTGGAAAGACTTGTGATTGGCATAAGCACTACAAAAGGTATAGGGGTTTTGGTATGTTGGAAACAACTSATTAACCTACATCAAAGCTCTTTTCAACTTCTCTGGTATCATTACAGCTTGGAAACTTGCTGCCATAAGAGAGATCAAAAGCAATACTGGAGATCAGATTACTTTTTAACATTTTGATAGGAGAGCAGAGTTACACTGACTCCAGCTATTTCATGGTTTTCTGTAAGTTCTTTGTAGCTATTTCCAGCTTGAATTGAAACAAAGCAGTATTAGTAGCCAAGAGGAAAGGTAATTACTGGGAAACAAATACATGAGTAATAACTATGGATACATTAACATATGACTGAGTGTCAGTATTTCTTGGGCTCAGATCCTTTATGAAGATGTCGGTTGAGTCGGTCCCTTTGCAACAGTATTAATGATCATAAACATCTGACATTTTTAATAAGAAACAACTATTTTAGTTGGAGAAATTACCATTGCAAGCCATGACTTAAAAACTTAGTACGATAAAAAAAATTCATGCTGCTGAGACTAAGGAGCTAAGGATTATACTTAAAAGTTTTTTTAAAAACGAAACAAATTAATTCTGGTTCTTGTCATTTAATTTGATATAGAAGTTCACTACAGATCTGTTCCAAGGCAGTCATTCTGATGTCAATACCTGCAAAAGGTGTTGACATGAGCATTTCTAGAAGCATTTCTACTTCTGTTATTAAGCATTTCTTTAGGACTGCTTAAATATATCCAGGACAAAAAGGACTTTGATATGTATTTTAGTATCATTCATGATCTTACGAGTATGTTGACTTACTGTAGCACATCTCYGTCTAGTGTTTCTCCTTGTTCTGTAGCAGATGTACATTACCTTGCTAATTTAATCCTTTTGCTTTTATTTCTGGATTTCTGGTGTAACTGTTCTTGTTCAGGGCTAGTTGTTATTTTTCTGTTCTGAAAAATTGTGATAGTTGAGTTTTCCTCTGAAAATAGTCTCA
The DNA here is from genome assembly GCA_030449065.1 of Oceanodroma leucorhoa. Lineage (NCBI taxonomy): Eukaryota > Metazoa > Chordata > Aves > Procellariiformes > Oceanodroma > Oceanodroma leucorhoa. The sequence continues at coordinate 4,878,395 of JASVER010000038.1, read as the reverse complement.
TAATCATAATGCGGAGTCATTTTTTTAAAATATCCATTTTATGCATTTGAAAAGTTGAAGCATCATTAATCTATAAATAACTAAATATCCATTTTAGTTTTGAACATTGACTAGTTGTGATATTATTTGTAATATCAGATTAAAAATGATGTTGAAATTCTTACTATTGCAGGTAAAGGATACGTGTTTAATCTAACAATAAAGACTGTGTGCCTCTTTCCAAATAAAACTAAATTCTTCTTAATCCAGGCTGACTACTTATTGTGTTTAAAGGAGAATTAATATTGTCTGACTAAAATTCTAGCTGGATTTGTCACCCATACTGGGAAGCTCCCAACCTGAACTGTTAGAATTATTTTTACATTCAGATTCAGTTCTTCAAGTGTGTATGTGTCTGCACACACACAAGAGAGAAATCTGCATATTTCCACTATACTAATTTTCTGCTTCGGGAATGCAGTGAGTATCCTTCCATCAATTAGATGGAAATGACCTTTTCCCGTACTTCAGAGTTGAAGTATAGCCCTTCCCAGGAAAAGGTAATGAAGGATGGTACAGTGCTACTTCTACACAGACGAAGTGAATTGACTTCATAATAGAATTAATTTCTGAAAATTCTATATGAATACATGTTCTTTTCTCCTGCACAGGCAGAATCATTAAAGACAACCTCCTTTTCATTCACTGCTGCAGACTACACATAAAGAGAACAAGTGGATCATCAGTAAACACCAGGGAGATAATAACTATATCACAGTTTATCATGAAGTTTGTAATGTTGTTTTAAAAAAAAAGCTTGAAACATACATACCATAAGAAACCATGCATTCAACACCATGGTTACTTTATGGATAAGACATTATGAGCATTTGCACTTTCTAAATTTTAAAATGTTAGGTGAATTCGGTTTAGGATTATTACTCCTACAGTTGACTTCCCTTATGAAAGCCCAGTAGCCTTCGGAGTTTGTTTTAAAATACAAAAGTATGTCCTTCCTTGGTTTTTGCCTTTGGCATTTTAGGTTCTTCAGTCTTGCTGGGAAATTTTAGCTTCAAGTACACAAGTGCCTGTTCTGTGCTCCTCCTTTAGTCACTGGATTTGCCATACRACATCTACTACCTGATCTTAGCACTTGGTATGTTTTCCTGTGGATGTTCTAATTTTTCTCTCATAGCCCATCTCTTCCTTTCTCTTTTGTGATTGTTCTGCTAGAACCTTCAAGTGGTATCTATGAAGTGTGACAATGTCCATAAAACTATTCTTTGCTGGATTTTTTTCCTTTCATAAACAGACCTCAAACATTTGTATGAGAAAATTTTCTCATTTGGTGAATAATTATACTGTGGAATGTACTGCTGCTAGAAGTTGCTCTAGGACACCAAGAACTTACCAAGGTTTTGAGAGTGATTGAATATTGATGTAGATATTGAGACGATCCAAAGCTCTAGTTATACCATAAAAAGTTCTGTTAGTCTCCAACTGTTAAAAATGAAAAGGAAACTTTGTAGGAGTATCACATGTAAGAGTGATATTGACATGTGGAAAACATGTGGGCAGGAGTCAACAACAAGGATATCCTTCTGACGTGTATCTAACAGTTCCAAATAGCACAGTTCTCTATGGAGGTCTAGTGGGTTTCCACCTACATCTACAGGTTTGCAGCTGAAAGCTTCTGGTCTAGCAGCTGACAGCCCTTCGCGTATGGAAACTGATGCTTAGGTTTCACTTGGCATTCCTGGAGCAGGAAGGTCTAATTACACAGCCAATAGCCATAGTCTCTCTTGCTGGTATCTCAATAGGGATTTCTGTTCAAGCAAAATTGACTGGCAATTTCTGGATTCACTCAAGACATTTGAAGTAATATTAAGCATTTGACGTGTTCTAATATTTGATTAGGAAATGGGTGGAGTCTTCTATACCGTGTAAAAAGACAGCGCTTCATTTTCTTAGGCAATGTCAAGTCCCCTAGGCCTTTTCTTGAAGTGAAAGTTGCTGCCTCCAGAGAAGACTTTTTAAATCTTAACACGTTTAAATTGGGCTCTTTTTGTAGTCTGATGAGGGTGCTCACCTCAACAAACCCAAAACCTCCAGGCCTTCTTTTAACAAGTACTAGAAGTTAAATGTCTTTGGAAAAGTTTGGAGTGTTTGGACTGTACGGAGCTAGACGTTTGTGATGATCGGGTTGAGTGCTTATGGGTTAGGATGAGGGGGAAGGCCGGCGAGGCGGATGTCC